>ML109077.1:0-27030 GCA_003697995.1 Taxidea taxus jeffersonii
GTGGGCCTGGCTCTCAAGAACTCACAGTATAATGGGGAAAGAGATACATTAAAGAGAGTGTATTAGCATTTTGTATGTGTGATGATGGTGATATGAACAGACCTTTATGGGAAAGCATTCCTAACCTGGCTGGGAGGGCCTGTGGAGAGGTGAGCAAGTGGTAATACACAGGATATGTATGGGATAGGGTGGCAAGGGTAGGTAGAGATAAAAAGCAAGAGCAGAAGAGCAAGCATGAATAGGTAAAGGGGAAGAGTGAGGGGGAGAGTGAGGGAGGACTCTGCTGACCATGGAGCCCAACCTGGAGCTCATCTCAGAACCCTGAAATCATGACCTGAGCTGAAACCAAGAGTCTGGCTCTTAATTGACTGAGCCACCTAGGTACCCCTCTCATCTACTTTCTATCTCTGACTTTATAAGTTTTTCTGGAGCTTTTAGTGCTCTTCATTTAATAATTTTATTGTCCCTATTCACTCCTCCATAGTGATTAGCAATAAAAATCTTTAAACTGAATCTATTTTTTTGTGGGGCAGCAATACAATGGGGATCTAGGTAGACAGGCTCACACTTTGCATAGGAACTTGAGGAGATAACCTTAAAAAAAGAGTAGATAGAACAAGTGTATTGGATAGAATAATGGCCCCCAAGAAAGAGATTTGAAGATGCTATCCTGCTGGCTTTGAAGACAGAGAAAGGGACCCTGAGCCAAAAAATGCAGGTGGCTTCTCAGAGCTGGAAAAGGTAAGGAAACTAGATTCATCTCCCCAGAGCTTCCAGGGGTAACACAGCCCTGCTGACACCTTGACCACTCACTGCACTCAGTAAGACTCATTTAGGACTTTGAACCTCCAAAATTGTAAGAGAATAAATTTATTTTAAACCACTCAATGTGTGGTAATTTGTTATAGCAGCAACAGGAAGCTACTACAGCAAGTGAGAAGAGAATGTAGCAGCAGCACCCAAGCCTAAGGCTGGCCACACACTTGGAACAAAGCATGTCTCAGGGACTTATTCAGTGGGAGGGTCCTGTGCATCCCTTCCCACTCCCTGCAGCAGCAGCAGTTTGCATTATTATTGGATATGGCCCAAAGATCTCTGAATTTGGCAGACACATTGGTGAAAAAGCTCTGATTGGTGCAATAGAATATAAGGGGCAAAGTAGGTGTGTAAAAATATTTTGTCCAAAAAAAAAAGTTTTGTGATAAGGAAAATTATTTATACTGTTGAATAAGACAGAATTACAAAGCCAGACATTATGTTTATATAGCAGTTTGTAATTCATGTAGCATTTTCAAAAATAATTTATCACTTATTTTCAAAACATTTCAGAACAACTTTTTGTGGTAGAGATGAGTAAGAACTATTATCTTTCATGGTTGAGGCAACTGAGATACAGAAATAATTATATCATTTGGCCAGGGTCACACAGCTGAAAAATGACAGCTAGAATTTGAACTCAGGTCTTACGTCTTCTAAATCCAGGTCCTTTTTTCATTATCCCTTGCTATCCAGGTGAATACTATAAAAATCTTGAGTTCATTAATAAAATACTAGTTTAGGGGCACCTGGGTGGCTCAGTCGTTGGGTGTCTGCCTTCAGCTCAGGTCATGATCCCAGAGTTCTGGGATCGAGCCCCGAATCGGGCTCCCTGCTCAGTGGAAGCCTGCTTCTGCCTCTCTCACTCACCCTGCTTGTGTTCCCTCTCTCACTGTGTCTCTCTCTGTCAAATAAATAAAAATCTTTAAGAAAAAAAAATAAAACACTAGTTTATCTTCCCAGGAATGACATTATCAAAGCAAGGAATTATTATTTTTTTAGCTTTTTATTTTATTTATTTGAGAGAAAGAGTACGCCTGCAGGGGAGCACGAGTGGGCGGGGGGGCAAGGATGAAGCAGGCTCCTGGCAGTGCAGGGAGCCCCACATATGGCTAGATCCTAACCCTGAGATCCTATCCTGAGCAGAATGCAGACACTTAACTGACCAAGCCACCCAGATGCCCCAGAAAGGAATTCTATATTTTTGTGTGCACAAATTGGAGACCACATAACACTCTTCAGCTCTAACTTCTAGCAATATTTCTCCATATTTTAAACATTTTGTGATAGAATGACCACAATCTATGAAATTATAACTTTTTGTGATTTTTTAATATTGTTAAACAGTTTATAAGAGGAGCTACACCACTTGACTGATCTTATTAATCAAAAATTTGAAACTCCTTTCCCATTCTCCCTGTTTATTTTAGGAAATCAATGATTTGTACACCTAAAGATAAATTCCAAAGATATTTTGAGATTTAGAAGAGATTTGATAGAATGAGGATAGAGGTCACCTAGGTCACCAATATTTAACTCAAAATATTTAAAAATAAACTCCAGTAGTAATTATGTATCTAGAATAGTGTTTCAAACATGAATAGTTGAATCAGATAAATATATATATTAAATATATATTTATGTAATACTTATTTAATGTATAAATATATGTATAATATATTATATATAATATTATAGTATATCTGCCAAAGATTTTTCCCTTTTAAGTGTTTTATTTGTAAGGCTAAATTTGGAACATGATTTAGAGAACTGAAGTAATTTATCTTAAATTAAAAGGGAGCAGAGGGGCACCTGGGTGGCTCAGTGGGTTGAAGCCTCTGCCTTTGGCTCAGGTCATGATCCCAGTGTCCTGGGATCAAGCACTGCATCGGGCTCTGTGCTCGGCGGGGAGCCTGCTTCTCTCTCTCTCTCTGCCTGCCTCTCTGCCTACTTGGGATCTTTGTCTTTTTTTTTTTTTAAGATTTTATTTTATTCATTTTAACAGACAGATCTGTTGTCTGTTAAATAAATAAAAGTAAAATTAAAAAAAAAGGGAGCAGAAAAATCTCACTCTTGTAACATGAGTTTTTAAGGACTTAGTATTATTTAAAAATCCCACTGAACACTGAACCACTGAACATATTTGCATTTGAGAGATGAAATGTAAGTGCAAGACTCCTTGTTAAGCTATTTGCTATCTTCTGAGGATTACTTCTCTAATACCAGCTAGCTCCATGCTCTTAGCTTTAATGTTCAACCTAATATCAAACTGAACTCAGAAGGACACCCTGATGTTAAAGTCCTAAACTGTTACTTGAGACCAGTGTTTCTCAAATTGTCCAATTATTAGAATTGCCCAAAATACTTGTTAAAAATAAAGTCTATCTCTGGGCGCCTGGGTGGCTCAGTGGGTTAAAGCCTCTGCCTTCGGCTTGGGTCATGATCCCAGGGTCCTGGGATGGAGGCCCGCATCAGGCTCTTTGCTCAGCGGGGAGCCTGCTTCCTCCTCTCTCTCTCTCTCTGCCTGCCTCTCTGCCTACTTGTGATCTCTATCTGTCAAATAAATAAATAAATAAAATCTTTTAAAAATGAAAAAAAAAATAAAGTCCACCTTGTCCCCAATCAGAATCATTAGAGGGTAAGGTCTAGAAAACCATTCTTTCTTTCTTTCTTTCTTTCTTTTTTTTTTTTTTTTTTTAAGAAAACCATTCTTTTAGTACCCTGGTGCTTTTTATCATTAGGCAATTTTGAGAAATAGCTTAATACCGGTGATACCTATACCGAGTATACCTGGGGAACTTATTAAATGTGTGTTTCTGGATTCCATCACCACCTACCCAGATTTTAAAATATGTGTGTGGTCCATTAACAAGCCCTGGAAAAAGAGGCTTGGAGAGTTAGCGTCAAGGCTCTGGGTCAGCAGAATGGGGTCTGTGGTCCTCAGAGATCGACAGCTTGTCAAACTTGGAAATCCTGAAGAGCAGGCAACTGCTGAAATGACAGAATAGGAAAAGAGCCTCAAGCCAAAAATCATGGGAGATGGATCAATTAGGTCAGTAGAATTACTCTCTGAGCAGAAGACAAGAGCCTGACTTTAACATGAAGTCCATCTGAACAAAGATGTGATTTGTACGCCTATTAGGAAAGGACTCTATGGGTCTAGATTTGCAGGGTGAGCAACAGGATAATTGCAACCGGTGAGGAATCAAAATAATCCTAATTGCAAGGAGGTTGAATACTGGCTAAAGAAAGGGAGGAAGCTATAGTTGCTGGTGGGTTCTGATAACCTAGACTTCTTTAGTCCCCAAGTATCTTTATAACACTTTCTCAAAGCATGGTCTGCAGTTGCTTTCATAAGCATCACTGAGGGTAGGGGGAAATTGTTTGTTATAAATGCAGGTTTCTGGGCCCTACCTTAGGTTGGTGGATTAAAAGTCTGCAGAAGTGAGACCAGGAGATAACATTTTAAATAGCTCTTAGTGATTCTTACATATACTAAAATTTAAAAATTATGACCTTATCAGAGGTCTTAAAGCCTAAAATATGTCCAGACAGGCATTTTCCTGGTAAAAATGCAAACTTCCTGGGAAGGATGATACATTAAATGGAATATCAGACATTAGGGGCGCCTGGGTGGCTCAGTCATTAAATGCCTGCCTCTGGCTCGGGTCATGATCCCAGGACCCTGGGATTGAGCCCCGCATTGGGCTTCCTGCTCAGTAGGAAGCCTGCTTCTCCCTCTCCCACTCCTCTTGCTATGTTCTCTCTCTTGCTGTCTCTCTCTCTGTCAAATATAAAATTAAAAATAAAAAACATCTTAAAAACAGAATTAAATGAATTTAAATTAATTAAATGAATTAGCTCTCTGGAGGAAAAAGTTGAAATAAATTAATTGGGGGAGAAGGAGGAAGAAGTAAATGAAAAGTAAAGGCAAAGAAACCTTCCTGGTTAGGTCTACCCGAGTCTGGTTTTGCATTTATGTGGGGGAAAATTTTTTGGGTTAGGAAAATTGGAGACTTCGTTTGCAGATGGGTTCCAGCAGCACCTTCAGCACAGAAGCATGGTGGAGTGGCTGGGGCAGAGCAGTTGTTTCTATTGTAAAATGAGATGATTTTTATGGGAGCATACAGATGCTCTCTCTGAAAACTTAGGGATGTCCTCTAGTATTTCTTAGAGTGCCTTAATGACTGTTACAGTTTTATGACTGATTACATCAAAGGCTCCTGGAACCTGTTCTGCTTGTACACTTAAAGGGTGCTCTTGTTTTAGTGACTAGTTCTTTTGAAATAAACATTCTAGAAAAGTGAAAGAATTTTAAAATTTAAGCTCTGTAGTTTGTGAATATATTCTGTAAGATAATCCAACGATCCTTTCCCTATTTCTACCCTCATGAAACAGTCATTGGATCTTAATTTGGCCTCTTTAATATACCTAGCACCCTGAGCAATGACTGGTCCATTTCTCATAGTAAATTATTGAATTGACAGCTTGTGTTGCAAGTATTACTGTTGTGAGTTTGATATCTAATGGCCATGAGTCTAGGAACTGCTCACTTTTGGGTACAGGACATCTACCGGAAAGGGTTAAGGTCATCATATTAGTTATCTATTACTTCATAACAAATTACTGCAAAACTATTGTTCTTTATTTTATTTTTTAGGGAGGGAGGGGCAGCCAAGGGGGCAGAAAAGAGAGAATCTTAAGCAGGCTCCACTCCTAGCGAATGGGAGTCCCATCTCACAACCCTGTGATCATGACCTGAGCCAAAATCAAGAGTCAGATGCTTAACCAACTGAGACACCCAGGTGCTTAATTTTTTTTTTAATTCTTTAAACAATAAACATTATACAGTTTCTTTGGGTGAGAAATTCAGAAGCACTTTAGCTGGGTGATTCTAACTTGAGGTTGCAATCAAGATGTAAGCCAAGGGCACCTGGGTGGCTTGGTTGGTTGGGGGACTGCCTTCAGCTCAGGTCATGGTCCCAGAGTCCTGGGGTTCAAGTCCTGCATTGGGCTGGCTCCACGTCGGGGGGTGGGGGGGTGTCTGCTTCTCCCTATGACCTTCTTCCCTATCGTGTTCTCTCTCTCTCTCAAGTGGTTAAATAAAATCTAAAAAAAAAAAAAAAAAAAAAGAAGGGTGTAAGTCTAGGCTGCTGTCATCTGAAGACTTATTATGGGCTAGAGGATTTACATCCAAAGTGGTTTGCTCTTGTGGCTGGCAAGTTGCTCTTGGGTAAAGGTGTTAGGCCTTAGTTTCTCCTCACTCAGACCTCTCAACAGGCTGCTTAAGTGTCTTCATGACATGGCATCTGGCATCCCACAGGGCTAGTAATCTTAAGAGAGAACAAGGCAGAAGTGGCAATGTCTTTAATTTCTGCACTATTTGTTACACAGACTAGCCATGAATCAAGATGGGAAAAGACTCCTTAGGGCATGAACATGAGGAATACCAGGAGGCTGTGATTATTGGAGCAATCTTGAAAGGTTGCCTATCATACTACTGATATTGCAGTATCACAGGTGACAGATTTATTATACTATACTTATGTAGTTTATGCTTTTTAAGATTGGAATCTTATGGGGTGCCTGGGTGGCTTAGTTGGTTGAGCATCTGCCTACGGCTCGGGTCACGATCCTGGAGTCCTGGGATGGAGCCCTTTGTCAAGTCTCCCTGATCAGCGGGGAGTTTGCTTCTCCCTCTGCCCCTTAACCTGGTATATGCTCTCTCTCAAATAAATAATAAATAAAATCTTTAAAAAAATGAGAATCCTGTGATTTCCCAGTTTCCATATCAAAAAAAACAAAACATAAACAAAATCCCTTCGCTTTTAGTTACTTCTTTTATAGTAGGTTCACTATTTCTTTTTTTTTTTTTTCCTTGAGAATTTTTTTTCTGGCTCTTGAGCTGTGGAGACCAGATGGACAGTTTTTGGCCTAGGAAAATAATAATTTCTCTTATTTAAAAGTATTTTATGATGACAGACTACATTTAGGTTTGGTCTAAAAGTCCCTGGTTTTGTGTCTTTGAATCCACCACTTTTCATTTTGTTTTTGGCTAGCAGTGAGACTCCGTGGATTTAAAAAATCACTAGAAATTTTTTTTCAGGCTTCATGTACTATAATTTTTAAGCCTATAAATACAGTTTATGTTTATGCATATCTTCTCAAGTTGTTCAAATAAGAATATTTATGTAGTGTTATTTCTATACTCTTAGGAATGTATTATAGAAATTATCATTGAAGAATTCATTGTTTTTCTGACAGTATCATCTTTGCTGCATCATTCTTAGAGGAAATTTTCTTGACAGCAATATTTGTGTTCTATGTCTGGAGATATCTATAAAATATATATAATTCTCTGAATATCTCAAAGGAAGAGTTGCTGTGATAAAAATTTTTAACAAGATATTTTACATTTCTGGCTGTGGCAGCGACTCCATAGTCCTAGGGGTAACAAGAGAATATATTTATATATAAGAAAAATATACCTCAAACATTGGATGGTGACTTCTAAATGGAAAGATCTTTCTCCTGATTTGTATTTTTTAGCTTTAGGAACATACTTTCTCCTGCAGGTGTGGTAAAAAGATAACTCTCTCACCGACCATTTATATAGGTAGTAAAGAATTATGATCTCTTAACTTAGTCTATATGCATGCTGACTCAGACTTTGTAAATGTTATTGGAAAAGGGAAGACAGAGGCCTGGAATCTGTTGCTGTGAATCTAGGAAAATGCCCGCTGAAGCCAGAAGGTAAATTGTTAGAGGACCAAGGTCTTATGGACAATAGGATGCTTATGAAATACCAGGCAAAAAATTTAATTGAGTAAAGTCATAAAAATTTTTGGATTGTAGTCACATTAACATGATTCCTTGGACAACTTTGGTGATAATTATGATATAGCATTAAAAATTAAATGAAATATTTTCATGTGACTCAATATGTGGAATGTAGAAATATGTGGGATTTAGAAAAAAGTTTGAAAGAAAATTTAAGGTTCTTTCTTGACAACTGAGCATGATGTACTTTGAATTAAATTGATGATTTCAAATGTGTAGACCTTCTAAGTAGAGAAATTGATCACAGATTAGTGAAAAGAATGCTAGTAGAAGTTTCTTAAAATAGCCTCTTAACTTTATGGCTGCTCCAAGATATGTGAGTGAGTCTTAACCAAAATATTTGCTCCAAACAAGTCTACTGGACAGGAGTTGAAGCAACAGATTCACCCCTAAGCTCAAGTTTCTCTTGGGCCCTTCCCCAGCTACAGTTTGGATGCAGTATGAAACCGTAGAGGAGCAACCTGTATGGAGTCAGACATGCTTGAATCAGGTGTCTGCCACTTGGCTAGTTCTGTAATCTTGGGAAAGTGACTTAATCTGAGTCTCAGTTTTCTCATCTGTAAATGGGGGATAATAGTACCTACTCAGGGCCAGCTACATAATTGGTGGGTCACAGAGCTAAAAGAAAATACCAGTCTCTTTGTTCAAAAAGCAGAAAAAAAATGCTATTAAAAGTATGGATATGTAAAACTTTTTTTCCTGTATAAATATTTTATAATTTATAAAACATAATGGTGTAATCATTGCAAGTACAGTAAAATTAAAATGTTAAATTATTAGCATGAATTTTGCGGTTCATGTTTATATTGGGTAATGCCAATATATATTTACAATGTATAATTGTAAATGCAACTATAAAGGCATTTAACTTATGTGTGGAATCACTGGCATTTCATAGCTTATACATGCATATGTATTTCATTGCTAGCAGAAGAGTAGGGGAAAATATGCACAAAAATAACTTTTTAAAACATTTCTTTATATGTGCATTATTTTACCAACACTGTCTACGTTCAGCTTACTGAAGAGGAAGGAAGGACTGGAATGAATCCAGCAATAGGCTGCCTTATCTTTCCTTTTTTACTGTGTCATCAAATTTAGTGTTATGAATTTGAAGTAGCATGACTAAAAAAGGATATAGGGTTCCTTTGTTGTTCATGTTTCTTAGAAACCATTATCTTCTTTTTTGTTTTTCTTTTTTACTGATAATCTGTTTTATTTGAAGGTTACCTTCTTGAGATTGAGTCAATGTTGTTTGAATTTCCAGAATCTAAGGAGTGTAGATTTTCTTGGGGATATCAAAATATCCTAGAAGACTCAGTTCTAACACATGTAAAATCAATAGTGTCTTCTTCAGCTTTGAAGTATTAACATAAAGAGTAGATCATTGGTTTATTTTTAAAGGATGTAACTCAGAAACAGCCAAATGGAAGAGATGTACAGGGCATGATATGGGGGGAGGGGGAGGGGCTTCCATGCCCACTGTCAAATGTGCCGCTGTCCCCCTACCCCAACCTGTTCACCAACCCAGAAGCTCCAAATAGGTTCTTTTTGTGCTCTAAGCAAGTTGGCATTCAGAAGGGTAAAGCATAGACCTTCTGATCTGTTTGTAACCCTACTTACTCAGCCATAGACATGTTGTATGGAACATGAATATAGAATTCTGGTGGACCCATTATGCATTGGATTTCAGTAGACTCACAGTGAAATAAGCATTTTATGGAAGCCAGGAAGGCTATGTGTGAGTGGAGTGGCAAGTTATTGTGGGCATATGGATGTATTTACTCTGTTCATATGTGCCCTCCATTGTCCCACCAAACTTTACTTATAAAACACACACTCAGAAATAAAAATTGTTAAGAATTTCATGACGGCAACAGGAGAGCTTCCAAACAAGTGAAGGGCCTTTCTGAGAATGGGGCTCTATGTGGTTGCATTTGTCACATGCCCATGAAGCTGGTCCTATACCTACTTAATAACATAAGTTCCCTAGCAGAGTACAGGATAGGTGCCCAAAAAATGTCCTTCCATTTTCTTACAGAAAATGTTAGATTCCTATAGAATAGACATACATATAGGCAGGACTCATAATCTTGATTTCTGAAGGGCAGTGAAAACTACCCACATTCAACCTATGACTTTTTCTAAGAGCAAGAGGTATAGCATGCCTTTGCAGGTTCTTGAGAAGCCAACTGAAATCGTTTTGCACCTGTGTCCTGATTCTGCCACCACAATTGGCTGTCAGTAGGTGAGACAAAGGGATGGCTGTTTGCTGTGATTTTCAAAGCCTTATAAATTCTCTTCTCCCTGTTCAGTCTCTCTCCACCGTTCAATTGCCACAGTGCTTCTAAGTTCACCATTAGAAATTTGTTCCTCTGGGTTAAAGTGGAGTCCTATTTTAAAACACTGTAGGTGAAACTACTGTGTAACTGAGCATAAAGTGGTTTTGTTCAAATCACTTAAAGTATTTAGAAATAGAAAAGGGCAAGCTTCCTATGGGAAGCATTTTGTCTTTGACACTCACTTATTAGTGGGCAAAGGTACCTAGGAGGCCTCAGCTAGAAGCTGTATTTATAAATCCAACCATCCTGTTTGGGGAAAACATCTGAAAACACTAATAAACTTGGGAAGTTAACAGATTAATCAAATAATCTCAAAATGACTATATTATGGGGTGCCTGGTGGCTCAGTGGGTTAAAGTCTCTGCCTTCGGTTCAGGGTCTTGGGGTGGAGCTCCACATCAGACTCTGCTCCGTGGGGAGCCTGCTTCCTCCTCTCTCTCTGCCTGCCTCTCTGCCTACTTGTGATCTCTGTCTGTCAAATAAATAAATACAATCTTAAAAAAAAGACTATGTTGTGTTTTTCTGTGGGCTAGCCCCTACCTAGGGGCTTTACAATTGTGTTATCATTTCTTTTTTTTTTTTAAGATTTTATTTATTTATTTGACAGACAGAGATCACAAGTAGGCAGAGAGGCAGACAGAGAGAGGAAGGGAAGCAGGCTCCTTGCTAAGCAGAGAGCCTGATGTGGGGCTCGATCCCAGGATCCTGGGGTCATGACCTGAGCTGAAGGCAGAGGTTTTTAATCCACTGAGCCACCCAGGTGCCCCTATAATTATTTCTTGCTATAACCATTTGAGTTTGATTCTTTTTCTTATTTATATATCATAGATGAAAACCTGGCATATGGAGGATAATATCATAATTGGCTTGATTAAAGTTGGTTTATTAGAGTATTATTCAGTTCTTTCCACGATAATTCTGAGTACTAGACCATCCCCCAAAGTCATTGTTTTACAAAGACAGACATTTCTATATTTATATACTTTTGATCATGGGCTGTGGGTTGAATATGGTTCTGCTGGATTTGGCTGAGATCAGTTGCATTTACATCTGCTATCTAAATTTTCTCATTCTCCTTGGACCAGCAGCTACCTGGAGGCGTTATTTCTTCTCATGGCAAATCACAAGAACACAAAAGCACAAGCCAACTCTACAAGCACATTTAAGGTCTCTGCTCACGTCACATCCACTAACATTCATTGGCCAAAGCAGAGCTAATATTGAAGGGGCAAGAAAGTATATTTTACTCACACTGAGAGTACAAAGTGACATGGCAAAGGGTGCGGATGTATAATCCTATTACAGGGGAACTCATAGGGCTAATAATCCAACCAACTTCTAGTTGGGAATGGGGCACTGAGAGAAGGGAAAGGAAGGGAGATAGAGAAAGTGAATTATGATGCATGGTGCACAGTGTGACAGGTCTGGCACAGTGCAGCAAGAGGGGTTCAGACCAGGTGCTGGGCATGCTAGAAAGGAAAGTAGCATCCTCTCCTCTACTTTTTTGATGTTCAAGCCAGAGTGTCTAGTTGGGAAATTTATTTATGGTTGTCCCAGCAAATAAGGAGACCATTCAAAGAGAGAGAACAATGGCAGCATAAGACATTAGGGTCCATTTTGAACCATTCTGTTATCACAACCCAGAGGAGTAGTGGGTTAGGATTTGTAGTCATCGCTTATTCCAAGCAGATTTTGTGATGTTCATTAAAATTCTTAATCTCCTTACTTGTAGCACAAATAATATTTTAAGTAGCTTCCCTAAAAAATCCCACTGTTCATAGCAGTGAGGATGCTTCTTAATTTAAGGGCTATATTTTGTTTTTTGGATCAGAGTCTGGCCATTGGTTCCTTTGGGGTTTTAACAAGACTGTTTCTGGGAAAGAGCTGCTATGTTATTGTCCTAGTTGCCATAGAAAATATGAAGTTATAACAAAAATAATAGCATTTTCAAACATCTTCTAGTTTATAGCTTGGGGAGATGGTCTAACTTTTTCAGAGGATGAGATGACATTTGTAAGAGGGGTCAGAGCCAGATGATAAAAGGCTTGGGAAGCTATGGTAGAAAGTTTGGACTTTATGTAGAATTTAAGGGAAGAAAACAATGGAAGTGAAATGCTAAGGCTGATTTTCTTTTTCTTTTTTTTAAAGGATGGCTCCAATAGTGGGAGAGGGAATAACTTTGAGAGGAGACAGTGGATGGAAGGAAGGGACACTGATTTGGAACTTACTTTGATGTTTTAGGCAAGAGACAGTAAGAGCAATCACATTCTCATTCTTGGGAGCACCCGTTTTGGATATCCTTTTGAGACCATCTGTTCTGAACATTCTCTAGTACTTTCAATTCTAAAACAATAAAATTCTAGAGGGCTTTAGTTGGAAGCGCCATCTGATTTTCAGATTGATGCTATTTTTAAAAATGCTTCCTAAAATGCTTGACAATAGGTGCTCACTGCTTGCTGAATTAAAGAAAAATAATTGCATTCTATAAGCAAACTGCTTGCTTTCTCTCTCTCTCTGGTTGTTTATAGAAAAAAAATATACCTTATAGTATACCCAAGAAGAAAGAAGCCTCAAGTCTATAAAGTGTATTAGGTTTTCGTCTATAAAGGCCATATACCACCCTTATGCCAGGGAAGGAGGGAATGGTGTGCTGTGCCAAAGGCAGAGTTCCTGTTAGCTGGCCCAACACACATGGAGCCCTACATGGAGCCGTTCAGTTCAGTCTTAAGCAATATATTCCACACCATATACAAGGCAGAATGTGGCAGAGAGTGAGAATGTACCTCCTATATTTAATGTACCTTCTATATTAACTTGTTCAAGGGTCTGGGGCCAACCCTGGAATGTAGCAGAAAGGTCTCCTCCTAGATCCTTCCCCTCATTTTTAAAAGGCAGTCCTCATCCTTGGTAGTACTATCCCAGCTCAGTGGTCTAGCTTTGCCCTGAGATTCTTATGGGTCCAGTGTACAGATCCACTTTCACTGTGGCTACACTGGATTAAGGTCTGTTGAAGGGTGCTCGGTCTCTCATTATATATACAGGTTGTGGAATTCCCTTATAGACGTAGTTTCCCATTTAAAAGGATCTCCTCTTCTATTAACACCTTTCCTCCTTACTCTTTGTCCTTTTGCATGACTGGCCGTGTCTCTTTCAGTTATCCTTAGATTTGACTGATTAATCTCATATTGGATATTGTGAGGAAGTAGACTCTGTGCCCCGGACTTTGGTGGGTCTTGGGGAAGTTGTAGTTGTGTTCCTGCATCATCACCTTGCATCAGATTTGGTTTTGATGTCCTTTTCTGAGCAAATTAAGAACCCAGTGTTATGGAGTAGAGCACTTTGCATCAGCTCCACAAAGGTTAGAAGAGTATTGTAAGGCCTCTCCTTGATGACTCTGTTCACTTCTTTGGCTGTGCTGTAGAAACTGAAAAAGGGATTCTAACTGATGAACCTCCAAATGTAAGGTCATCACTCATTAACTTTACTGTTTTATCTAATCCTTTGGTAAGACCCCATCTCTCTATAGAGCTTTTGGCTCTGACACAAGGTGCCACCTCCCCTTCAGTTTATGTTGACTTATCTCAATATTGCTGCTTGTGTGAGACTACACTCTTCTGGGCCTTTGCCACTTTCCCTAAACCATAGGTCACTGGATACGGCATATCAGGAAATGGAAAGTGAGGCCAGTGGCTTCACTCTTTGTGGCAGCTTTGTGTGTGCTGGGAAAGTATTTCAAAGTATAAACCTATGCACCCCAGGGATCATCTCATCAAATTCTTTCGCTTATGACCTAAAGATCTTTCCCCTCCCCTGGTGCAATCAGATAGACATGGGTCACCCAGGCACGTAGGCTGTAAACACGCTGCTGTTAGATTGAAAAAAGTTGATGGCTTAAGGAGAAATGATTTGAAAACATACTTGTGGAGTTTTGTTCTTCCCAGTTAAATGTTGTTATAGGTAGGGAAAAGTAGGAGAGGAACAGGAACCATGTAGATGAGTGTATAAGAGATGATGTCCTGAAGAAAGACCAAATGCTTCCATAGTCTTTTCCTTAATATATATTCAAAAGACCTGATTATTTTTTTTCCAGTGATTTGTGATAATTTCTGCTATTACTGTGCCAAACCAAATGTCTTTGAAGAGAGCTGTAGTTTTTCAACTGGTAAGGCCAATCTTTTCAATGTGCCTTTATGGCACTTCACGCACTTCATGGCTGCTGAGGATACAACTCAGGAGGATACTAGTATCAGTCTGTCAGTTGTACTGCCTTATGCTTGGGGACTCATCAATTTGATCATTTCAGATTGTCCCCCCTTTCTATTGGGATGTGCCATAAATTGCCAGAGGTTGGAGCTGGTACAAAAGATCATTTGTATCTAGGTTGCTACATCCATCTGATAACAGATTTTGTCATAAATTTCTTCTTTACCGGTTTAAGGTTGTACACTTCTGACTTAATTTATCATTGTTTTTTTTACTACAATAATAACATACATGAGTCTAAGGATGATTATTATCATAACTCTATAACTCAAGTCTCCCAAGCTGTTGCTAGTACAGCCAGTTTAAAGAATGTGTTATATTAACCTTACTCATGATGATCCTCTTTTATTTTTATTTTTTTTTCTTTAAGATTTTATTTCTTTATCTGACAGACAGAGAGCACAAGTAGGCAGAGAGGCAAGCAGAGAGCGGAGGGCGGGGGGCAGGCTCCCCCCTGAGCAGAGAGCCGATGTGGGGCTCAATCCCAGGACCCTGGGATCATGACCTGAGCCAAAGGCAGAGGCTTTAACCCACTGAGCCACCTAGGTGCCCCGATGATCCTCTTTTAAAGACAATATATAAATAAAAGAAACTGTTCTTGTATGGAAAGAGGAGGCTACAGACATTCCTGAGATATAACAGTGACTGGAATGACAAATTTAGAAGAAAATAAGCCTATGGTTAAAATATGATCAAATGCCTCTCTAATCAGCCATTTGATTCTTTCACCTGTATGTATATGAGGCTTTTTAATACCAGCGGAGTACTTGGCTAATTATTCTATGGAGTTACTAGTTAAGTCATTCCTATTGAATGAATCCTTTATGGCTTCAATAGACTGTATCTTCTTAAAAATGCCTACAGGGTTAAAACTTGTATTTTAAAACTTTAAGATTAAAACTTTGGGCAGGTAATAACTCCCCAAAGACTCTTTTGAGGGATTAATCCTATTTATAGGAGTTGAATCCAGATGGTCTCAAAAATTATCTCAAACTCTGTAAGTAATGTAGCAGAATAACTCAAAATATTGCAGATGAAATAATAACTTTCCATTTTCTTTTGGCCAACCAGTGGGGAATCAATGCCATTACTAACACTTTATTTTGTATCTGGATTAAACAGGGTTGGGAGTGATGAAACAATCTATAAGCAAAATTAAAAAGCAGTCATCTAAAGTAGATTTGGAGGAGTTGTTGAGACTTGTTTTCTTGGTCCATTCTGGGAAACCATAAGGCATGGTTTTAGAGTGCTTTTTTGTGGTACTTTAGTTGTTCTTGTTTTCTTTATAGTTATATCACATTTATTATCCAGAATCCTGAATGCTCCTATCTACCAATCTCCTAACAGATGGTCCAAAAAGTAATGGAGATAAAATTACATTGAGAAATACACTGAAAATCTGGCCTCTGAAAATTAAACATCTTCCAAGAGAATCAACCACAATAGAGAATATCTAGACAGTGTTGATGATCTTTCCTGCAGCTTTGGCTGAGAGAGGATCAAAAGGGGATTGAGAGTTAAAAAAAAAAAAAAGACTGATAATCCTATGCCATGGTTACGGTTAGAACTGGTTTTAGATATGTGTAATTAATTAGTGGCAGTGGTTAGTAATGAGTAGTGGCTTCACTTCAGTCAACAACTTCTAATAGTGACCTTTCTAAACAGTACAAAACATACTTTTAAGGGTGATGTCAATTTACTCTGTAATCAATAAGCATTTCCTAAGAATGCTCTGTAAGACTAGAAGTTTTCTCTCCCTGACCAGCATAGCTCTTCATTACTTAAATAATTGTCATATTTATCACTGTACCTGTGGTTTTAGATTTTAAATAGTGGTCTCAGTCTTTGGCAGAGAATATGAGACAAATACTGCTCATAGGATCAGTGGAAAATGATGGGATAAGGAATTCACATATGAAGTATTTACTCATGGAAATAACTTCAGACATTAAAATACAGAGCTTGTTTTTCCTTTCTTTAGGATCATTTCCACTCAAGATCTCTGAGGATTAGGAAATGTCTAGATAGGATGTAGACCTTGCCAGCTATGAGAAAATATGGCTTAAACAAATCAAAAAAATATATCTAAGTCCAGTGGATGGAAGATGGAGATTTCTGTGGCAGGAAAGAGTTCATGGAACATTCATTTTAGGTGCTTTGTGCCTTCCCACAGTCTTGTGCAGGGAGAGGAGAATTTTCTACTTGATCCATCCTGTTCTAAAGTTAACTCCTCCCCCCCAAATTCTCTTGAAATTAGAGGTATTTAATATAGGCACTGGTGCTAGATTATTGTCTCTGAGAGGCAGAACATACAGCTATAACCAATTGGGAGGAGGACAGTAGAAAATTGGCAGTGTGTGTAGCCTGTCAAAGAAGGTAAAGATAACCCATGTGGAGCCGAGCCTGTCATAGTTGATAATACTTGGTTTTTAGGTCTAGAGCAGGCTAAAGAATGGGACTATAGGCTGGCTTGGTACTGGCTTGGAAGGCTGTCCATTGGGGGGAAGAGATCCCATTTATAGGCTGTAGGCAACTAACTGGGAGCTGAGGTGGCAAACTGCAAACTTTCTCTTGACACTAAAAGGTTGTGGAGAGACTTCCCAGCTGGATGTTCAATGACTATCAAAATGGCTATAAAATAGAGCCGACAGCTGGGTGCTGCCAGCACCAGAAGCCAGATTAGTGAGGATGCCAGCATCTGAGCCCAGGAGAAAAGTGAACCAGGTGTGTAACCTGTTTCTTATAAGCAGACTCTCCCTGTATTTACTGACTTACTGCCAGGATGAACCATGGACCAGTTCTCTGGGAATTTTGAGTGAAAAGGACATAAGGGAAGAAAGCTCAAAGAGAAACCTTTGAGGTGTGACTGAGATAGTACTTGAATTTCACTGAAAGAGAAGGACCAAGTTTTAATTTAAAAGTGACTAAAAAATATTGTATTTGGCTGTGGTTTTCAGAATGAAATAGATTAAATGACCTATTTTGGATATTCTGGGAGATCAGAGACAAGAACAGTATGTATAGTTTATAAAATAAGGAGTCTGATTATTAATGTTACCATCTTGTTGATCAGTCTTCATTTCATATTTACTTCAACCAGTGACCTGGGACTCACTATCCTATATCACCTGGAAGAGCCTTTTTCAGTCTGTACTCACTCCTCTGCTGTAAGTACCACCAGTCTTGATTGAAGGGGCATGAAGTGGCAGGGAACAGACTCAGAATGTCAGTGGGGTTAAGCTTAATGATGTTCAGGGTGGGATGAAACAGAAAGGATGAAAGGGGCCCCTGGGTGGTTCAGTTGGTTAAGTGTCTGACTCTTGGTTTTGGCTCAGGCCATGATCTCATGGGTCATGATCTCATGTGTTATATGATCCACCCTCTGTTGGTCTCTATGCTCATCGGGGAATCTGCTTGAATATTCTCTCCATTTCCCCTTCCCCCTACTCATGTGCACACACACACTCTCTCTCTCTCTCTCTCAAATAAATAAATGAAATTAAAGAAAAAAAAAAGGATGAAAAGGAGCTAGCCATGTGGAGAGTCATGTCAAATATGGAAGAAATACCAGACAGGAACTGTCCTTGAATCTCCTCTTTTTATCATGTTCCTTAACCCATCTCAAAAAATATATTTGGAATATATCCATACCTCTAGCATATGCAAAGGTCCTGATGTGGAGAGGAGTGATTGAAGGTTTTAGAGCAAGGTGGAGAGTGATGAAGACAGGTGGGGATTGGAGCTTATTAGACATTGTAGAAAACTTAAGGAGTTTCATTTTGTTCTAAATGAAACAGGAAGCTATGGAAAGGTTTTAAGAAATGAAATGGCTAGTTAAAAATATGCTTTGGATTACTTTTGCTTCTTCATGTGTGGTGGATTGGAGTGGGGCAATAGTGGGAAGAAGAGAGCAGGCAGGAGGCAGTTACAGTAGTTTAGCTACCTGGCATGCTGCTGGTACAGAGGAACCAATGTGGTGTTGGTAGATCCAAGATATATTTTTGGAGATGGGTTGAAAGGCATGAGAAAAAGGGGAAAATTCAAGGACTCCAGCTTTAGAGTGATAGGGTGCCATCCTACCCAACTGAGATTGGTGAATAATACCATTTTATTTATTTTTAAATTTTTTTGGTGTTAACATATAATGTATTATTTTTCCCAGGGGTATAGGTCTGTGAATCATCAGGCTTACACACTTCACAACACTCACCATAGCACATACCCTCCCCAATGTCTATAACCCAGCCACCCTATTCCTACCCTCCCACCCCACCCCCACAACCCTCAGTTTGTTTAATTTTTTAAACAAACCCTCAGTTTGTTTGATTAAGAGATTAATCTTTTTTAAAAAAGATTTTTAGTTTATTTGACAGACAGAGATCACAAGTAGGCAGAGAGAGAGAAGAGGAAGCAGGCTCCCTGCTGAGCAGAGAGCCTGATGCAGGGATTGATCCCAGGACCCTGGGATCATGACCTGAGCCAAAGGAGAGGCTTTAACCCACTGAGCCACCCAGATTAATCTTAATCTCTAATTTTGTGAGATTAAGAGTCTCCCTCCTGATCCCATCTTGTTGCATTTTTTCCCTCCGTACCCCCTACGACCCTGTGCCTTGCCTCTCAAATTCCTCATATCAGAGAGATCATATGATAATTGTCTTTCTTTGATTGACTTACTTCGCTTAGCATAATACCCTCTAGTTCCATCCACATTGTTGCAAATTGCAAGATTTTTTTTTTTGCCAGATTACTTTTTTGATGACTGCATAATATTCCATTGTGTATATATGCCACCTCTTCTTTATCCATTCATCTGTTGATGGACATCTAGGTTCTTTCCATAACTTGGCTATTGTGGACATTGCTGCTATAAACATCCGGGTGCACGTGCCCCTTCAGATCACTACGTTTGGATCTTTAGGGTAAATACCCAGTAGTGCAGTTGCTGAGTTATAAGGTAGCTCTATTTTCAATTTTCTGAGGAACCTCCATGCTGTTTTCCAGAGTGGTTGCACCAGCTTGCATTCCCACTAACAGTGTAGGAGGGTTCCCCTTTCTCTGCATCCTCGCCAGCATCTGTCATTTCCTAATTTGTTAATTTTAGCCATTCTGACTGGTGTGAGGTGGTATCTGATTGTGGTTTTGATTTGTATTTCCCTGATGCCAAGTGATGTGGAGCACTTTTTCATGTGTCTGTTGGCCATCTGGATGTCTTCTTTGCAGAAATGTCTGTTCATGTCTTCTGCCCATCTCTTGATTGGATTATTTGTTCTTTGGGTGTTGAGTTTGCTAAGCTCTTTACAGATTTTGGATACTAGCCCTTTATCTGATATGTCGTTTGCAAATATCTTCACCCATTCTGTCAGTTGTCTTTTGGTTTTGTTGACTGTTTCCTTTGCTGTGCAGAAGCTTTTGATCTTGATGAAGTTTCAGTAGTTCATTTTGCCCTTGCTTCCCTTGCCTTTGGCAATGTTTCTAGGAAGAAGTTGCTGCAGCTGAGGTGGAAGAGGTTGCTGCCTGTGTTCTTCTCAAGGATTTTGATGGATTCCTGTCTCACATTGAGGTCTTTCATCCATTTTGAGTCTATTTTTGTGTGTGGTATAAAGAAATGGTCCAGTTTCATTCTTCTGCATGTGGCTGTCCAATTTTCCCAACACCATTTGTTGAAGAGGCTGTCTTTTTTCCATTGGACATTCTTTCCTGCTTCGTCAAAGATTAGTTGGCCATAGAGTTGAGGGTCCATTTCTGGGTTCCCTATTCTGTTCCATTGATCTATGTGTCTGTTTTTGTGCCAGTACCATACTGCCTTGATGACTACAGCTTTGTAATAGAGCTTGAAGTCTGGAATTGTGATGCCTCCAACTTTGGTTTTCTTTTTCAGCATTCCTCTGGCTATTCAGGGTCTTTTCTGGTTCCATATAAATTTCAGGATTATTTGTTCCATTTTCTTTGAAAAAAAATTGATGGTATTTGGATAGGGATTGCATTAAATGTGTAGGTTGCTTTAGATAGCATAGACATTTTCACAATATTTGTTCTTCCAATCCGTGAGCATGGAACATTTTTCCATTTCTTTGTGTCTTCCTCAATTTCTTTCATGAGTACTTCATAGTTTTCTGAGTACAGATTCTTTGCATCTTTGCCTCTTTGGTTAGGTTTATTCATAGGTATCTTATGGTTTTGGGTGTAATCGTAAATAGGATTGACTCCTTAATTTCTCTCTCTTCTGTCTTGCTGTTGGTGTATAGAAATGCAACTAATGGGGCATCTGGGTGGCTCAGTGGGTTCAGGCTCTGCCTTTGGCTCAGGTCATGATCCCCAGGTTCTGGGATTGAGCCCCGCATTGGCGGGGAGCGGGGGGTGTCTCTGCTCAGCAGGGAGCCTGCTTCCTCCTCTCTCTGTCTCTGCCTACTTGTGATCTCTGTCTGTCAAAAAAAGAAAGAAAGAAAGAAAGAAAGAAAGAAAGAAAGAAAGAAAAGAAATGCAACTGATTTCTGTACATTGCTTTTATGTCCTGACACTTTACTGAGGTTTCTGTATGAGTTCTAGCAGTTTTGGAGTGGAGTCTTTTGGGTTTTCCACATAAAGTATCATATCGTCTGCAAAGTGTGAGAATTTGACTTCTTCTTTGCCAATTCGGATGCCTTTTATTTCTTTTCATTGTCTGATTGCTGAGGCTAGGACTTCTAGTACTATGTTGAATAGCAGTGGTGATAGTGGACATCCCTGCCATGTTCTTGACCTCAGGAGAAAAGCTCTCAGTTTTTCCCCATTGAGAACGGTATTCGCTGTGAGTTTTTCATAGATGGCTTTGATGATATTGAGGTATGTACTCTCTATCCCTACACTTTGAAGAGTTTTGGTCAAGAAAGGATGCTATACTTTGTCAAATGCTTTTTCAGCATCTATTGAGAGTATCATGTGGTTCTTGTTCTTTCTTTTATTAATCTATTGATTAATTGATTGATCTGCAGATATTGAACCAATCTTGCAGCCCAGGTCGTGGTGAATAATCCTTTGAATATAGTGTTGGATCCTATTGGCTAGTATTTTGGTGGGAATTTTTGCACCCATGTTCATCAAGGATACTGGTCCGTAATTCTCCTTTTTGATGGGGTCTTTGTCTGATTTTGGGATCAAGGTAATGCTGGCCTCATAAAATGATTTTGGAAGTTTTCCTTCCATTTCTATGTTTTGGAACAGTTTCAGGAATAGGTATTAATTCTTCTTTAAATGTTTGGTAGAATTCCCCTGGGAAGCTGTCTGGCTCTGGGCTCTTTTTGGGAGATCTTTTTTTTTTTTTTAAGACTTTATTATTTGACAGAGATCACAAGTAGGCAGAGAGGCAGGCAGAGAGAGAGGGGGAAGCAGTCTCCCCACTGAGCAGAAAGCCCGAGGCAGGGCTCGATCCCAGGACCCTGAGATCATGACCTGAGCTGAAGGCAGGGGCTTAACTCACTGAGCCACCTAGGTGCACCTTTTGGGAGATTTTTTTTTTAAGATTTTATTTATTTATTTATTTGACAGACAGAGATCACAAGTAGGCAGAGAGGCAGGCAGAGAGAGAGGAGGACACAGGCTCCCTGCTGAGCAGAGAGCCTGATTCGGGGCTCCATCCTAGGATGTGGGATCATGACCTGAGGCAGAGGCTTTAACCCACTGAGCCACCCAGGCGCCCCCTTTTGGGAGATTTTTGATGACTGCTTCGATCTTATTACTGGTTATGGGTCTGTTTCAGTTTTCTATTTCTTCCTGGTTCAGTTTTGGTAGTTTATATGTCTCTAGGGATGCCTCCATTTCTTCCAGATTGTTAAATTTGCTTGTGTAGAGTTGCTCATAATAGGTTCTTATAAGTGTTTGTATCTATTTGGTGTTTTTTATGTTCTCTCCTCTTTCATTCATGATTTCCGATTCCTGATGGTGCAAGGGACAAGAATGAGGCACAAACAATTCAGCTTCAAGAGAAAGGGAGCAGGGGTTGACAGTAGAAAAGACTGTCACCCTGAAAAACCTCTCAGTCTCATATTTATTGGGAAGTAGGTAACAAACACAAAGAGGCCAAAGTAGGTTATACACCGACCATGAGTCTTGTAGATAAGTAAGAAGTGCAAAATGTGTCTGGTCATGTAGTACATGACCTATAGTTGAGAAAGCTCAAACAAAAAGGGTTGTACTAACTGCAGATGTTCTCCAGAGAAGGGGAGATATCAGAAAAATGAAGCAGGTGGCATTCCACCCTGCATGGGCCAGGTATTCCCAGCTGCTCGGCTTCCAGGACATATATCATCCTCTCCCCCAGGGGCCTGTTAGTACATGCTTTCCTTAAGGCTATCTTTAAGTGTGCTTGGTAACTAGTATAATTTCTCATGGGTTATATTTTAAGTAATACATTGTTCTGAGGGATGGTTAAGCATGATTTAATTAATTTGGGTCCTTTCTCTTTTCTGTTTGGTAAGACTGGCCAGGGGTTTATCAATCTTACTAATTCTTTTTATTTCATTGATTTCTGCTCTGATCTTTATGATTTCTCTTCTCCTGCTGGGTTTAGACTTTCTTTGCTCTTCCTTCTCCAGCTCCTTTAGGTGTAGGGTTAGGTTGTGTATTTTAGACCTTTCTTGTTTCTTGAGAAAGGCTTATATGACTATATACTTTCCTTTCAGGACCACCTTTGCTGTGTCCCAAAGCTTTTGAGCAGTTGTGTTTTCATTTTCATTTGTTACCGTAAATTTTTTCAATACCTCTTTAATTTCCTGGTTAACCCATTCATTCTTTAGTAGGATGCTCTTTAGCTTCCATGTATTTGAGTTCTTTCCAACTTTCCTCTTGTGATTGAGTTCTAGTTTCAAAGCATTGTGGTCTGAAAATATGCAGGGAATGATCTCAGTTTGTTGGTACCAACTGAGAACTGATCTGTGACCTAGGATGTGATCTATTCTGGAGAATGTTCCATGTGCACTAGAGAAGAATGTGTATTCTGTTGCATTGGGATGGAATATTCTAAATATATCTGTAATGTCCATTTGGTCCTGTGTGTCATTTAAAGCCTTATTTTCTTGTAGATCTGCTTAGATGATCTGTCCATTTCAGTGAGGGGGTGTTAAAGTCTGCTACTGTTATCGTATTGTTGTTGATATGCTTCTTTGATTTTGTTATTAATTGGTTTATATAATTGGCTGCTCCCATGTTAGGGCCATAGATATTTAAAATTGTTTTTTTTTGTTGTTGTTGTTGTTAGATCTTCTTGTTGGACAGATCCTTTGAGTATGATACAGTGTCCTTCCTCATCTCTTATTATAGTCTTTGGCTTAAAATCTAATTGATCTGATATAAGGATTGCCACCAAAGCTTTCTTTTGATGTCCATTAGCATGGTAAATTGTTTTCCACCCCCTCACTTTAAATCTGGAGGTGTCTTTGGGTCTTAAATGAGTTTCTTATAGACAGTATATTGGTGGGTCTTGTTTTATTAATCCATTCTGATACTGTGTGTCTTTTGATCAGTCCATTTAGCCCATTTACATTCAGGATTACTATTGAAAGATATGAATTTAGTGCCATTATATTGCCTGTAAGGTGACTGTTATGGTCTTTTGTCTCCATTCCTTTTTGATCTTTTACTTTTAGGCTCTCTCTTTGCTTAGAGGACCCCTTTCAATATTTCCTGTAGGGCTGGTTTGGTGTTTGCAAATTCTTTTAATTTTTGTTTGTTGTGGAAGCTTTCTATCTCTCCTATTTTGAATGAAAGCCTAGGTGGATATAGTATTTTTGGCTGCATATTTTTTTCATTTAGTGCTCTGAATATATCATGCCAGTTCTTTCTGGCCTGCCAGGTCTCTGTGGATAAGTCTGCTGCCAAGCTAATAATTCTGTCATTGTGTATTACAGACCTCTTGTCCTGAGATGTTTTTAGGATTTTCTCTTTGTTACTAAGACTCATAAGTTTTACTATTAGATAGCGGGGTGTGGATCTATTTTTATTGATTTTGTTGGAGGTTCTCTGTGCCTCCTGGATTTTGATGCTTGTTCCCTTCACCAAATTAGGGAAATTCTCTGCTATAATTTGCTCCAATATACTTTCTACCCCCTCTCTCTTTCTTCTTCTTCTGGATTCCCAATTATTCTAATATTGTTTTGTCTTATGGTATCACTTATCTCTCACATTCTCCCCTTGTGGCCCAGTAGTTGTTTGTCTCTCTTTTGCTCAGCTTCTTTATTCTCCATCTTTTGGTCTTCTATATGACTAATTCTCTCTTCTGCCTCATTTATCCTCACAGTAAGAGCCTCCATTTTTTATTGCATTTGTTAATAGCTTTTTTTATTTCAACTTGGTTAGACTTTAGTTCTTTTATTTCTCCAGAAAGGGATTTTATTTCTCCAGAAAGGGATTCTCTAATATCTTCCATGCTTTTTTCAAGCCCATCTAACACCTTGATAATCACTATTCTGAACTCTAGTTCTGACATATTACTAATGTCTTTATTGATTGGGTCCTTAGCCATTGGTACTGCCTCTTGTTCTTTTTTTTTGTAGTGAGTTTTTCCGCCTTGTCATTTTATCTGGATAATAATTGATGAATGAGAGAACAAATACTAAAAGGGTAGCAACGACCCCAGAAAAATCAGAAGAAACTCAAAACTTGGGGGAGAAGAAAGGGTCAAGAAAAGAAAAAAAAAATATTGAACAGAGTCACACACTTTGTTTTGGGTATATTTTGGCCTGTTAGAGGAAACTGTCTCCCAAATTTAAAAGAAAGAAAGAAAGAAAAAAAAATATATGTATACATACATATATATATATAGAAAAAATATAGAGAGAAAAATAAGGGTAAACCTGATGAAAGGATGGAATATGAGTGTAAGGATGAAAATTTAAAAAGATTCTAAAAAATAAAGAAGAAGTTGGTTGAAAAAAGGAAAGAAAAAAAGAGGAAAGAATGTCATTAGGTTGGAGACTAGAACAACGACATGTGCTAGATTTATAGTATATTTTGATTAATTAGAAGAAATTGTATCCCGAAATTTTAAAGAAAAATTACGTATCTTTATACAAAAAATAAGGTTAAATATAATGAAAGGGTAAAATATGACTATAACAATGAAAATCTAAAAAGATTTTTAAAAAGGTATTGATAAAATAGTTTAAAAAGTTATAATTGTAAAGAGGAATAATTAAAATAGAATAAGAAAAAAATAAAATTAAAAAAATTTAACTTTGATAGACTAAAGGATTATGGGAAAAAAGCCATGAATTCTATGTGTTGCTTTCCCCTAGCTCTGGAGTTCTGCAGTTCTCAGTGATCTGTGAACTTGGTCTTGCTGGATGTTCTTGCTGATCTTCTGGGGGAGGGTCCTGTTGCCCTGCAAATGTCTTTGCCCCAGGCGGAATTGCACTGCCATTGCCAGGGGCCAGGCTAAGTAATCTGCTCAGTTCTGGTCTCGGTAGCTTTTGTTCCCTGAATGCTTTCTGTACAGCTTTGGAGGATGGGAATAAAAATGACAGCCTCCCAGTCTCTGGCCCCATAGGAGCCTAGAGCTCAGGGCTCCACTCCTTAGGGTGCCCTTAAAGAAAAGCAGTCAGTCACTCCTTTCTCCCTAAGTCTCTAGCCGCACTCCGTGCTCACCCAGCCTGTGACTGAGTGTTTCTATCTCCAGTGCACAGCCCTGTTTGGAGTCTTCAAACCCAGCTGATTCCTGCAGTGAGCTTCCACACTGCTCCTCCCAGAGGAGGAAGGTGAGTCTCCCTGGATCTTCTGCTTGTTGGGTCCCTGCCTGAAGAGCAGTGGCATTACTGTGCCAGTGGATCATGGTTTAAGGTAACCCCGAGCTGAGAGTGCACTCCTCAGCTCTGTCTCTGTAGCCAGCTTCCCTGGTCCCATACCTGGGAGCTCTGCCACACTCAGATACCCCTGGTCGTTTTGTGTCCCCAGGGGTTCTGAGACCACACTGTCCCTGTGAGGGCTTCGCCCCCTGCTTAGCCTCTGGAGTGATGTCCCTCAGTGGAGCAGATTTCTGAAAGTTCTATTTTGTTCTCTGCTCCTCTTTCCCTTGTGGGGAGCCAGCCCCTCCCTCTGTGGTCTTTGCTCCTGACTGTTGCCTTGGATTCACTTCTCCAAACATCCTACCTTCCAAAAAGTGGTTGATTTTCTGTTCCTAGAATTGCTGCTCTTCTTCTCTTATCTCTCCTATTGAGTTTGTAGCTGTTCAGAATGGTTTGATAACTATCAAACTCCTGGGATAACTGAACTCCTGGGACCTGATTATATTTAGGTCTTCTACTACTCCGCCATCTTGCTCCTCTTAAGAATCCCATTTTTAACATGTTAAGTCTGAGATGTTCATAAGACCTTCAAGTAAAGATTTCAAGTGGGCTATTTTTGTCTGAGTCTGGGGCTCACAAATAAAGATATGATGTAGAGCTGTAAGTTTGGGAATCACTAGCACACAAATAGTCTATAAATCTGTGAAAATTTATGAGATCACTTAGAGAATGAAGATGGAAAAGAGTGCCTAGGAGTAACCACTTGGACACTTCAAAATTTAGAGATAGAGGAGGAAGAACTGGAAGTAGATGAAAGAGAAATGATCAGTGAGAAAACCTGGAGAGTGGAGTCATGGAAACCAAGATAAGAGAGAGATTATTTCTGAGAAATAATTCTGGAAGAGTGAATAAGATGAGAACAGAGAAAATCCCCTGAATTTTGCAGCTCTGGTTTTGGTATTTCAATATAAGTGGTTGGTTAATTTTTTTGCTCTTTTAGGTTTTTTTTTTTTTTT
>ML109077.1:27430-63904 GCA_003697995.1 Taxidea taxus jeffersonii
TTTTTTTTTTTTTTTAAGATTTTATTTATTTATTTGACAAACAGAGATCACAAGTAGGCAGAGAAGCAAGCAAAGAGAGAAGAGGAAGCATGTTCCCTGCTGAGCAGAGAGCCTGATGTGGGGCTCAATCCCAGGACCCTAAGATCATGACCTGAGCTGAAGGCAGAGACTTAACCCACTGAGCCACCCAGGTGCCCCTAGTCTTTTAGTTCTTAAGCTATTTATTGATGAGGTAACTGAATGAGAGATAATCTACTATGGTATCATTGCCTACTCAAACAGAAAATTTTAGACCCTTTATTGTACATGAGAAATTTTTATAAATGACCTGCTTTATGTTATTTAATGAGTAATTCTTGGGATTTAGTTACTAAGTAATTATAGGGTATTCCAAAGAAGCTCCTGAATTCAGCAATTTTTGAATGGTGGAAATTTCTAGCCCTCATGTCAAGAGGAGTATTTTAAAATATTGGGAGATTTAGCATACACCTCATATTATACCAGGTGGCAATCCTGGATTTTACCTAAGTGTAAAGTCAGCCTTCTTTATGGACTCAATCTGGTAATAATGATAGAAATACATGAATGAAGGCTGAATAAAATAGCATCTATATTGTACTGATGCATTTTTGTTTTGTTGAATTAAAATGAAAAGAAAGGCCTAAATTACATTTTGAAACCCATTGGTTGATGAAAGAGAATAAGGTTAGAGGCAATTACCTGTCACTTCCTTTTGGAGGCATGGCTTAAAGATCTTTTAAGTAGAAACTGTCTGGCAGTTCTGCCTCATAAGAAGGGGGCAATGAAATTGACAGGTGGGAACCCTCTCTGGATGGGCTGGGGCCTGAAGTGGGTCTTATTAATGCCATATTAATAGGTCCTTGTAACAAACACCCAGCTCAAATGGAAGGGAGGCCAGTGCCCATAGACCCAATACTTTCTTCTACCTAACGGGCTCTTGAATTTCTGAGCCCTTTGGTTCTGAATTCTTTGGTTGCTCTACTATAAAAGAGTAATGGTAGAAATGTATTCTCTTTTGTTTGTGGTTTTTTTCAGATTACAAATAAACTTTCTTTTCCCTTTTTATTGTCAAGTAAACTGAAATATTAGCATTGAAAGCTCTTTCCTTCACTTTAGATGTTAGCTCCACTTGTGAATTTATAGTCGCCTATACTTAAACACTGTGCACAACACAAACCCACCTCAAGCTGCTGACAACTGATTACTTAACAAGCTAAATTCAGTTTTGGTTTTCCTTTTGAGCATTGACTAAGACTCCATTTCCTGGAACATATAAGCTCTGTTGGTAGCATCTTTCTTAAATCAAAATGAAGTTTTGAAGTGTTAAAATGTATACAGACATACACATATACTTACATATTTTGATAATATTTATGTGTTTCTAGCTAGATTGGGGTAAATTATTCTACATGTACTCAATTTAGTCTTTCATTTAGCTTTCTTTGTGAATAGAGGAACACTTTATTTTTTAATTTTTATTTGAATATGGGTGATACACAATGTTCATTAGTTTCAGGTGTACAACTTGGTGATTTGACAGGTTTATACATTATGCAATGTTCACCACACCTGTAGCTACCATCTGTCCTATTAAATCCCTATTACAATGTCATTGATTGTATTCTTTATGCGCTGCCTTTTATTTCCATGACTTACTCATTCCATAAGAAGAGGCATGTATCTCCCACTCCCCTTCATCCATTTAGTCCAGCCCCTCACCCCTTTTTCCCTTTGGAAACCATCAATTCTCTATATTTATAGTTCTGATTATGCTTCTTGTTTATTCACTTTTTTAGATTCCATTTATGAGTGGAATCATATGATATCTGTCTTTCTCAGGCCAATAGACTCATGAAAAGATGCTCAACATCACTAATGATCAGGGAAATGCAAATCAAAACCACAAAGAGATATCATCTCACGTCTTAGGATGGTTAAAAATAAAAAAAAAAAAAAGGGAAACACTTAACATTATACTGTCCAGATCCATCCTTGTTGCAAATGGGAATATTTCTTTCATTTTTTTTACAGTTGAGTAATATTCCAGTGTGTGTGTGTGTATACACATGTGTATGTGTATATATATATGTATATATATATATATATATATATATATATATATATATACACACACACACACTTCTTCTTTACCCATTCTTGGGGTTGTTTCCATATCTTGGTTATTGTAAATAATGCTGCCAAGTATTAGCAAAGTAAAGACAAGTACCATATGATTTCCTGCATGTGGAATTTAAGAAACAAAACAAATGAACAAAGAAGAAAGGAGAAAAAAAAACCCAGACTCTTAAATATAGAGAACAAACTGGTAGTTACCAGAGGGGAGATGGGGAAGGAAATGGGTTACATAGGTGAAGGGGATTAAGAATACACTTACTGTGATGAGCACTGAATAATGTATAGAATTGTTGAATCACTGTATTGTACATCTGAACCTAGAACCGTGTGTTAATTATACTGGAATTAAAAAATAATTAATAGGGGCACCTGGGTGGCTCAGTGGGTTAAAGCCTCTGCCTTCGGCTCAGGTCATGGTCCCAGGGTCCTGGAATCGAGCCCTGCATCGGGCTCTCTGCTCAGCGGGGAGTCTGCTTCTCCCCCTCTCTCTGCCTGCCTCTTAGCCTACTTGTAATCTCTATCAAATAAATAAATTAAAAAAAATTAATAGCAGCAATGTCCATAATAGCCAAACTGTGGAAAGGGCCAAGATGCCCTTCAGTAGACAAATGGATAAAGAAGATGTGGTCCATGTATACAATGGGATATTACACAGCCATCAGAAAAGTTGAATACCCAACTTTTGCATCAACATGGATGGGACTGGAGGAGATTATGCTGAGTGAAATAAGTCAAGTGGAGAAAGTACATTATCATATGGTTTCACTTACTAATGGAACATAAGGAATAACATGGAGGACATTAGGAGAAGGAAAGGAAAAGTGAAGGGAGGGAAATCAGAGGGGAAGATAAATCATGAGAGACTGTGGGCTCTGAGAAACAAACTGAGGGTTTTAGAGGGGAGGGGGGTAGGGGAATGGACAAGCCTGGTATTAAGGAGGGCATGTATTGCAAGGAGCACTGGGTGTTATATGTAAACAATGAATCTTGGAACACTACATCTAAAACTAATGATGTATTGTATGGTGACTAACATAACACAATAAAAATTTAAAAAGAATTAAAAAAAAAAAGACAAGAAACTACAAGTGTTGGTGACAATGCAGAGAAAAATGAACCCTCGTGCGATATTGGTAGAAATGTAAGTTGGTACAGCCACTGTGGAACGCTTTCATAAGAGGTAGAAAGAGGAGTGATATAGGATTTGGTATCTGATCTCTTAGATAGGGCTTTGTATGCTTCAAAAAAAGAATTAACAAATCGTGTTTTTATTAATCTGGAAACCTTCTTGACTTTGTGAGGTGAGGAATTTATACAAAAAGAGAATGTGTTGGTAATTCAAGTTCCTGATTTTTGAAGTATTTTACTGCAGAACTGAGGATGAAGGCAGAGCTGGCTGCTCTTTAGATACATAGCTAGCTTAGGCAATAGAATGTGGACATGCTTAGAGTACCAGCAAAAAACAATCTGCTTCTAATATAGTAAAGAGAATTACTAAGAATTACCAAGCTTTGCAAGGAGAACATTTAAACATAGGCTATGTAGGGGCACATGGGTGGCTCAGTCATTAAGCATCTGCCTTCTGCTCATGTCATAATCCCAGGCTCTGTCATGGGGCTCCCTACTCAGTGGGAAGCCTGCTTCTCCCTCTCCCACTCCCCCTGCTTGTGTTCCCTCTCTCGCTATATCTCTCTCATCAAAATAAATAAACAAAATCCTTTAAAAAGGCTATTTTAGGGGTGCCTGGGTGGCTCAGTGGGTTAAGCCTCTGCCTTCAGCTCAGGTCATGGTCTCAGAGTCCTGGGATCAAGGCCCGCATTGGGGAGGGAGCAGGGAGCGTGCTTCCCTGTCTTTCTCTGCCTGCCTCTCTCCCTACTTGTGATTTCTCTCTCTGCCAAATAAATAACTAAATATTAAAAAAATAAAAGTCTATTTTAATTTTCACGTGTATGTAGTTAGTTTTTGTGTCATTTGAAAAATTATATATGATGTATTTAATCTCATCAGTGTTTATGCTTCTAAAGAACCTATTCAGGTCCTTTATTGATTGATGGTCGTCCTCCATAGTGACATTTGGAGGGATGGCAGGGTATTTTACCTAAAAATTTCTAATAAAGACTTTCAGTTTCAGATATTGCCTTCCAAAGTTCTCTGTAACATATAAGTGTAAAGAAGTGGAGAATTTATTTGCCAGTATTTTGGGGGGTATGTGTTTGTGTGTGTGTGTGTGTGTGTGTGTGTGTGTGTGTGTGTGTGTGTGTCTCGTAAGGGGGCAGGATGGGGTATGTATGTATGTATGTATGTATTTAAAACTATCTTACTTATTTGAGATAGGGAGTGAAAGAGAGAGCCCAAGCTGGGGGGGGAGGGTGGCAGAGGGAGAGGGAGAAGCAGGCTCCCCTCTGAGTAGGGAGCCCGATGCGGGGCCCAGGGAACCCTGGGATCATGACCTGAGCTGAAGGCAGACACTGAACTGACTGAGCCACCCAGGTGCCCCGATTTTAGTTTTTAATGTCCCCCAAAATATTCATCATTATATAAGCTTGCTTTATAGCAAGTTTTATTGCGTGGCTCATTTGCTATCCAGTTATCTATCTCTGGCTATCTCTGGGCTGTCTCTGGTTAAAACACTTAGGACGGAGAGTTTGGTGTGGCTAAATAGACTTTTGTCATTCTGTGGTTTGATTTTTTGGTAACTGGTCTAGTTCCAGGTACATAACTGAAGAAGCATTCATTTGTACACTGAAATTTGTTTTGCTTCTTCATGATTTTGAACACTTGCAAATATAAATGACTCACTTGTTGCATTTCTTATTAAGCTCCTTCTTATCTTACCCATGCAATTATAGATGGAAAGATGTCAATACTTCCATAGTTGCAGTTCACTTGAACTTTGGGTGAGAATGGAAGACAGGGCCATTTTTGGCCACTCTAACTAAAATTTAAAATGAATAAAGTTCTGAGGAAAAACAAAAGAACAATAATATGAGCATTTATGGTCTTCATGAAATTGAAAAGGAAGGACTCTCAGAAAACAATTAAACTGTGAGACATGAGATAAGCTCTTTAGAAGCTGACAGTTATTGCAATTCTCAGACAATTCAATTTTAGTAAGGAATAAATGGTGATCCTGTTGGTTTTGTCACATAAAATATGAATATTCTACTATCCTCTTTCAGGATGGATTTCAAACCATAGTAAAACTTCTCAAGACATTAAATATAAAATTGGATTTTATTTTTTTATTTTTTAAGATTTTTTATTTATTTATTAGTTAGAGAGAGCGCGAGCACAGGCAGACAGAGAGGCAGGCAGAGGCAGAGGGAGAAGCAGGCTCCCTGCTGAGCAAGGAGCCCGATATGGGACTCGATCCTAGGACGCTGGGATCATGACCTGAGCCGAAGGCAGCCGCTTAACCAACTGAGCCACCCAGGCATCCCTAAAATTGGATTTTAAAATTCATGCTCTCCTGAGTGTGTGTTCCAACAATTTAGCTAATCTATATTGGAACGTAATAACTTGAGTCAACAAGCCTGATGAATGCCTTATAAGTGCAATCACACAGTGATAAAGAGACGTGACATCTGACTATTTTGTGTAGTAGATTTCTATTTTTTCCTTTTATAGTCTGGATAAAAGTAAACTAATGAGAATGTATTTTTTTTTTTAATTTATTTATTTGTTAGAGAGAGAGAGCGAGCACAGGCAGACAGAGTGGCAGGCAGAGGCAGAGGGAGAAGCAGGCTCCCTGCCGAGCAAGGAGCCCGATGTGGGACTCGATCCCAGGACGCTGGGATCATGACCTGAGCCGAAGGCAGCTGCTTAACCAACTGAGCCACCCAGGCGTCCCCGAGAATGTATTTTTAACAGACATCTTCCTTTCAATGATTTTTTTCCCACTTACCAATTATATTTTTATTTAATTCCCATGTATTTTCTTCCTTTAATTGACTAGTTTTCACTGTTTTGAAAAAAAAGTTTTTTTCATGCAATTTCTCAGAACCCCATGATGTATTTTAATGACTGAAATACAACAGAAGTGGAACATAAACAGCAAGATCAGGAGTCCCTTGTGCCCTCATCTTTTCTTCCTCTCAGGTTTCACATTTCTCCCACTGCCCTGTGTGGGGAGAAAACTGTAGGTCCTTAGGCCTAGAACAAATTAACTTCAGGACAATATGGGTGCTTCATGGAGATGCAAGGCAGCATAATAATCATGTAACTTAAAAACCTATATGGCAAAATAAGAACATTCAGATTGTTTTAAACTTGGAAACATAAGTGTTTTTGTTTTCCTTTTATTCGGTGTACTAGATGGATATGAAATAAACCTTCCTGGGAGGGTTTGATGATTAATCTATCTCTGCTTGTGAGGACTGAAAAACTCATTGTTTGGTGGCCAAATTATATGTTCATCATTTATTCAACAATTTTTTTAGTATCTACCACGTGTCAGGCATTATTCTAGGTACTAGTTTACATTTTATGCAAATGAATAGAGAGATGTATGAGGAGAAATGTATAGGGAGAGCTATACAATTAGAAATACAAATATCTGATTTCAAAAATGTGCTGTGAAGAAAAGTAAGGGAATGAAAGTTGAAGGACTAGAGGCTCCTAGGAAGGAGACTAGTTTAGGTAATGATATAGGCTCTGGGTTTAATCAGTTACTGTTTTTGTCTCTTCAGACTGCTATAGACTGAGTGCAACAAACATTTCTCATAGTTCTGGATGCTGGGAAGTCTGAGATCATGGTGTTGTCAGATTGGGTGTCTGGTGAGAGCCTACTTCCTAGGTGGCTGTCTTTTTGCTGTAACATCACATGGTAGAAGTGGCCCCAGGGCTCTGTGGAGTCTCTTTTTGAGAGCACAGTCCTATTCATGAGGGTTCCACCCTCAAGACTTAATCATGTCCCAAAGTCCCCACTTCTTGATACCATCACATTGAGCATTAGTTTTTAACATATGAGTTATGGGGGGGGGTATAAACAGTTAGACCATAGCAGCCACCAAAGTATTTAATTAAAAAGGAGGGATGATAGGGTTTGAGGGAAGAGACAGGGTGTCCTGGAGAAGCTGGAGGGAGCATGGGGACACCTGAAACTAAAAAAGAAAGAGATCTTTGGGCACTGCTTCTAGAATGTACTGCTCTTGGCTATATTTCAAAGATGTAGCCAGGGGATGCCTGGTGGCTCAGTTGGCTAAGTATCCAACTCTTGATTTCAGCTCAGGTCATGATCTCAGAGTTGTGAGATGAAGCCCCTTGTCAGGCTTTGTGCTGGGTGTAGTGCCTACTTAAGATTCTCTCTATCCCTCTCCTTCTGTCCCTTCCCCACTCATGTGCATGCCCCCTTTCTCTCTCTAAAACAAAACAAAACAAAACAAAACCCTGAAAAACAAAAACAAAAAACCAGAAGAGGTAGCCAGACTACAGAATACAGAAGGGAGGTTGTGTGAGCAGGGAAGCAGCATCAAGTGCTGGGTTTCCAGCCTCAGTAGACTTTCATGTCCCGTTTGTGGCAAATGAAGCTGTAGGGGGCTGCTGGATTTGGAGTAGGCCATGAAGGCCAGCTCACAGGCATGACCTGTTTGAGGAGATGACCAATGGCCAGAACAGTCTTCCACTGTACCACTGTTAATTAAGACTATAAAGCCTTGGCCTAACCTTGGGAGTGTGTGTGGGAGCCCCAAGAATACCTCAAGTTTTCTGCTGGCCAAAAATTATATTGGTCTATGGTAAATAGAAGTGATTTTTTTCACATGTGAGTTTGTTGACTGAGATTTACATTGGCTATATTTAAATGACTTTCCCAAGCTCCATTTCACCCCCTTCTATACACTCTAGTCTCATCCTACTCAAATGGTAAGCACATTTATTTGCCTATTTTAATCTGAACATTATTTGAACAATCTTGCTCTCAGAAGTTTACCAAAGATTTGCTCTTTTATGGCAGTATTTCAGCAGCTCCAGAAAAATTCACTGGGGTGAAAGTTAATTTTATTGCTTAATTTTATTTTACTTGTTAAAGTGCTACCTGTCTTTAAGGAAACCTAAATTTAAGTCTTAATTTTTAAATAATTACTGTTTCTTTTGAAAAGACTATAGAGAAATAGATTGATTTTGATGTCATTTTTTTATTCTGTGAGGTCAAGGTATATCTATTTTTTGGCAGCTTTGAAGTTTGAGAAAGAAAGGTCTAAATGACAATTCTTATATCTCTCAGAAAAATGGTTGTGAAGTTTCTATGCCAACATTTATGATTTTACCAAAATGTTTATGGGTAATGACCCATTGGATTATAGCATTAAAAATCTGACTAGAGGGGCGCCTGGGTGGCTCAGTGGGTTAAAGCCTCTGCCTTCGGCTCAGGTCATGATCCCAGGGTCCTGGGATTGAGCCCTGCATCGGGCTCTCTGCTCAACGGGCAGCCTGCTTCCTGCTCTCTCTGCCTGCCTCTCTGCCTGCTTGTGATCTCTGTCTATCAAATGATTAAATAAAATATTTAAAAAAATCTGACTAGAAATATTGTGTAAAAAACCAAGGTTGATATTTTACTGAACTGTTATGAAAACTTTTCTTCCTCTTCTTTCCTTGCAATGGGATGCTGAAGTTTTTTTAGTTTGTCTGAAATAGGAATTGAAGCTGTGTCCCCTTCTTATTCTAATTCTTGATATGTTGACTCAGGAATGGATAGAGTCAGACAGTGAGGGATACTAAGAAACATTTCTCCACCTTCTCTATCAATAGAAGTTCTACTTGTCTTAGACACCAGCTAAAGTATAACCTCCCATGTGAAACCTTTTCCAGATCCCTCTAGCTACACTGATTACTTTATCTTTGGTGTTTTCTCAGTTCTCATTTCACACTCTATGGTAGGAAGATTGCCAAATAACTGCACCTCCTCAACCTTTCCCAACCTTACAGAGAGACTGTAACTCAAAAGGATACAACCTGGACTGGGACCTTTACCAGGGAAATAGGGTGCAGCTGTGTGGCTCTCTCTCTGCTTGGTCTCAACCCATTTGAAAAGAACTACAGTGTTCTGAGCGAAAATGTGTTGTCTGTTGTTTCTTCATGGTAGGCCAGAGCCCTACTATTGGAGGAAGGGTTTTTTATTGTACATAGAGAATTATTTATCTCCAAGGAAAGCTAATGTTTGTTGCTGAGAAAAGTGCTTATTTAATTGGTCCCCTAGTAATAGAATCAGCAGGCTTGCTACTATTGCAGAGGGAAGCTGGAACTGGGATTGGGGGAGGGGGAGACACTGTTTACTTTAGTTAAAGAACTACAATAGAATGGGGGTAATATGACTGTTCACCACCTGATGGGAGGAAGAAATTGAGAATAGGCTCTTTATGTGTAAAATAGGTAGTAGGGGACAGGCATATCAGCCAGAGGAGCAGAGGCACTATGAAGGTTTTGGAATAAGGGAATTATTATAGGAATTAGACTGTATACAGTTGAGGAGCTATGCAAGTGAAGATCTGGAAGGGAAATTGCAGGATCAGAAAAGAAATGAACCACTGATTCATCTGAGAAGCTAAGCATGTCTAGCCACCAAAGAGGGGCTGTAAAGGGGAAGGTCTGTGGCAAGATTTTGCCTCTTTGTGGCTCTTGCCTCTGGTGGATCAGCCAGTTATCTGGGGTCTGAGGGCTGGGGGCTGGGGTCAACAATGTCAGCATTTGAGAAGAAGAGTTTGACCCAGAATAGGGGAGAGTGAGGATGAAATATAACTGGCTGATTACTTTTGCATGTCTCCATTTCTGTATTTGTCAACAATGACCTCCAAAGAGTATTGGTCACTGTTTTACTTCTGCCTTCCAAATCTCATGTAAGTTCTTCTTTTCTCCAACCCACCTTAGAACCATACAGGGAAGGGGATCCTGGGAAATGTAGTTCTTTGGTTTAACATTGCAATCCCCCATAAGAGGGCAATGGACTTTTGGGCAGTGGGCCTGATCAGAAGCAGAGGGAGCTACAATGTGATTATCTTCCTTGTAAAGGATGAAAGCCAACATCTTGAGATGCATCACTTAAGTGGTGCATGGGAAAGCCTTAAAATGGCAGTTTTGTCTATTCTGCACTGTATTTCTCTTCTGAACTTCCCTTCAGTGAAGAACTTCATAATTACATTACTATCTAATGTTTTGGAGGCCAAAAAGACAAAGTGGCAAGGAAACAGTAACTGTGTATTAATTAATTATGATTTTGATAGTGGAAGAAAACCCAATTAAGAGTAGCTTAAACAAACAGGGATTTATTTTTTGCATAGGGTAAACAGTCTGGGGTGAATTCTGTTCCAGGCTGGAGCAGATGCTCAGTAAGGTCATATAGGACTCAGGTTCTTTAACTTTTTCTACCTACCATTCTTAGCATGTTGGTTTTTTGTGCTTGTGCATGTTTCTGCATGGTCTTAAGATGTCGGCCTTAGTTCCAGACATTACATTTGCTTTTAAGACATAAAAAAGGGGGCGCCTGGGTGGTTCAGTTGATTAAGCGACTGCCTTTGGCTCAGGTCAGGATCCAGGAGTCCCGGGATCGAGTTCCGCATCCGGCTCCCTGCTGAGCAGGGAGCCTGCTCCCTCTGACCCTCTTCCCTCTCATGCTTTCTCTCTCTCTCTCTCTCTCTCAAGTAAACAAATAAAATCTTAAAAAAAAAAAAAAGACATAAAAAAGAAGAATAGGACCCAAACCCTCCCCTGTCATGTAGAAATCTTCCCAGAAGCCCACTCTCAGACTTCCCCTTCCATTCTATTGGCCAGAACTGTGTCACACGGCTACCTCAAGTTTCAAAGGAGGGTGGGAAAGGCATTACTTTGACTGTTTCAATTTGATCATGATTCAACTTTTGGACCAGCAGGAGGAAGCATGACTTCTTTGATATTTACTTGAACATAAAATGATGTTATACTTGTGCAGAGGGGAGAAATGGTAATGGTAGGCGGGGAGGATGTTTGTAGTAGCCAAAGAATAGCATCTCCCACAGCGAGTTTTGCTGTTCCCTGTTTCCTGCTGGGTCTCAGGAGGAAAGGAGCACCACTTTAAGAGCAGACTATGTTGGAGCATCTCTGTTGGCTTTTAGTGGCAGCAGAGTACAGATAACTACAATTCTGAAGGTCCTGGAGAAAAATTCACCTGTTGTGAATATATTCTGAATATCTTTTTTTTTTTTTAATTGTGTATCCTGAATATCTTGAAAATTAACAAATGGAATCTCTTAAGTTAGAAGTCTGGTTGGTGTATGGGTTATACCTCTATCACAAGACTTTTAAAGATATTGTAATTGTTTTACATCTGACCCTTCTATGAGGAAGGGTACCCCTTGAGGATAGCAGTCTTGTCTTATTTATCTGTGTCATAGCATCCAGCATGGTATCTGTCCCAAAGTGAATCCAGACTGTTCTTTGCAGGAAAAAACTCTCCCAGAGAGCCCTAATATGGCTCTTAGTGGACTGTGGTTACACATTTGAATAACTTGGAGAAAATTTTAAATTCCAATACATAGGTCATATCTAAGGCCTATGGAATCATAATCTCTGGGGGTAGGACCCAGACATCAGTGTTTTTAAAAGCCGCATTTTTAAAGCTTTTCAGGTGATTCCAGATACAGCTAAGGTTGGAAGTCACTGCAATAGAACATCTTCAGCTCTTTTTATTTTTAAAATACTCCCTGTGGAAGTACAAAAACCACAGAGCAAATATCCAGTGGTGTTAGGGTCTTAAACAAGGTCTGTGCTTGGGATTCTTGAGGGGATATTTCTTACTAGAATTCAAGCAGTAGTTAAGGTGTGTAACCCTAACAACAATAGTATGTTTCATTGAAAATATCTTAATTGTGTCTATTAACAGTCTTCATAAGGAAGAGACTTGAGTTAGGAATGAGATGAAATGATACCATCAGAACTATAGCAGTAATAATGACATTACATAAGTTAGTCTTCTTTTTTTTTTTTTTCCTCCATGGATCTCTAAGAAGGACATAACTAAAACCAAGGCTCAGATCAAGACTTTGGTCCCTCTTTCCTAGTCTCTCATTTCTATCCAAGTACTAACCAGGCCTGGCCCTGTTTAGCTTCGGAGATCAGATGAGATTGGGTGTGTTCAAGGTGGTATGGCCATAGACTACTCTCTCATTTCTTCATCCTGTCTCCCAACTCCTGGTTGCTCTAGGCAGCTCTAAATTTTCATGTTGTCATTATACAGAGTTGGCAATACTAAGGGCAAGGAAAGGTCTTTCTGGATATAATAGATGAGAACAGATACTCTTCCTTTGGAGTAATATCAACATTTTATGTACCAAGTCTTTCCCCAACTCTGGTTAGATTTGAATTATGTCATCTGATCTTGCGTGTAGTTGGTGAACAATAAATATTAACTGGAAGGCAGCTTGGCAAAGTGGATAGAATAGATAGGCCTCGCTTTGGGATTTGGTTCAACTGTTTATTAGCTCTATTATTTAAGACTAATTACTTAATCGTTCTAATCCTTGGGGTCCTGATTTATCATACGTGAACCGAAATGTCTGTCTTTCAGAGATGGTATGATTCTTATCAGCTTTAAAACATATTTCTGTATCTCCCACTAAACCATACCAATCCAAACCAAATAATGATACCTGCCTCCACCCCCACCCCACCGTCTTAGCTCAGGATGCTATAAGAAAATACCATAGTCGGGTGGCTTAAACAACATTTATTTCTCAGTTTTGGAAACTGGGAAGTCCAAGATTGCAGTGCAGGCAGATTTACTTCTTGGCAAGGACCCTCCTCCTGGCTTGCAGAAGGCTGCCTTCCCACTGTGTCTTCATATGTTGGAGAGAGGAAGCTCTGATGTATCTTTTTAAAAATTATTTATTTATTTATTTATTTATTTATTTATTTAACAGAGAGAGAGAGAGAGAGAGAGATCACAAGTAGGCAGAGAGGCAGACACAGAGAGAGGGGGAAGCAGGCTCCCTGCTGAGCAGAGAGCCCAATGTGGGGCTCGATCCCAGGACCCTGGGATCATGACCTGAGCCAAAGGCAGAGGCTTCAACCCACTGAGCCACCCAGGTGCCCCCTGATGTATCTTTTTATAAGGATACTAATCCTATCATGGAGGCTCCACCCTCATGACCTTCTCTATACTTAATCACCTCCTATTTGCATCAGTTTGGGCTGTTAGAACAAAGCTCCATGGACTGGGTGGCTTATAAACAACAGAAATTTCTCAGTTTTTCTAGTTCCAGAGGCTGGAAGTCTGAGATCAGGGTGTGTTAGTTTGCTAGAGCTGCCATGACAAAATGCCATGTCTGGCTTGCATAAGCAATAGAAATCACAATTCTAGAGGCTAGAAGTATAAGATCAAGGTGTCAGCACATTTGGCTTCTCTTTAGGTCTCTCTTTCAGTTTGCAGGTGGCCTCTTACTCACTGAATCCTCACATGGTCTTTTCTCTCTTTGTGTATCCCTCGTGTCAGTGGGTCTCCATTTCCTCCTCTTATAAAGACACCAGTCAGATTGGATTGAGGTCCATCTTAATGGTCTCATTTTAGTTTACTTACCTCTTTAAGGCCCTATCTCCAAATACAGTTACTTTCTGAGATACTGGGAGTAGGGTTTCAACATAAGAGGTTTGGGGGGATCACAGTTCAGCCCATAACTCAGCCCATAAGTGTATGATTATTACTCTATTTCCAGTGGTTTATAATCTCAGTAAGGACGGGATTGTGTCTGTTGTGACTCATTCGTATTGTTACCTGATCTGGCAGCACCCTAGACAGTCTATTTATTCAATAAACGAACAATTATGAATTAGAATAACCTAGCAGAGAATGAGACACAGTAAATGTTCTACAACTGGTAGATGCTTTTAGCAATGACGATGATAAACTGATGGTTCAGCTGGCTCAAGAGATCCCTCAGTTTGGTTCTCCTGATCTCATTGCTCTATTAGCATTTCCAATTAGCATATCTGAGGTCCTGCTGTTGAATTAAATCTTCAGGCTTTCTTGCGAAGGTTTAACCAAGTGCCACAAGGGAAAATGATACTGTAAATATAGACCAATATCAGAATTATATCAGTAAATATAGACCAATAATGATGGATTTCCTGTGACTACTCTTCTAACTTATTTGTAAGAAATTCTCTTTAAAGCTTATTTTATGACTGATATGCAAACCCTTTCCTGAAATAGATGTGCAAACCCTTTCCTGAAGTACTACTTTTTCCATTCCTCTTTGTTATAGAAACATAGAAATGAAACAGAAAAATTGTTGATTGGCTATGTTTTATTTAACACAATGGCATTGGTGCTTTGATCTTCACTATAAAATTGTGTAAAATGCATTCACAAATTAATATATAATGAAGGCCCATTAATATATTTTTGACTATTGTATTATGTTGAACTAACTTGCATTAATTTGCTCTACTTTTATATGTGATTTGAAAGTAAAATGAACATATATTAATATTTCTCTTAAATATATTTTTATATTTTTCTCTTTTTCAGATTTTTAAGGTAAACAAATTGATTAAAATGAAAGTATAAAAGTTGATGTGATGAATGGTGTGGATTTCAGTTTTTCAGAATACTTTTTATGCGACCAGAAGAACGTAAAGAGGCTATGCCCAAATCTACCTAGGATTTAACTCATTTTCCCTAAAATAATAGGAAAACTCATTGGGCCAAGGCAACAAGCTTTTATATTTGCTATTTGCCCAAACCTGTCATTTATCATTCTGATCACTAGATGTCAGTGTTGTTTCATTGCAAATGCAGATGTCGGGATGACCCAGGGGCCAAAAAGAGGATTTTATCTGACTGCTAATCAACACTTTGCACCCTTGCTGGCTTCCATGGGCCCTGAAAGTTCTTTTAGCATCACAGAGATGAAAAAGACCTTATGTCCTCACAGGCTGCACAGAATGTACATTCTTTTATTGGGCAGATGAATGATGAAGGACAAGTTTCAAAGAGCCAAAGGCAATTTTTGCTTAATAATAACAACTACCAACCGATATTAAATGCTTATTATGTGTTAAGCATGGTGTTAAGTATTTTATATAGATTCTCTTATTTAATGCTTGCTTAGAAAAACTACAGGAAAAATTTTACTCTTATTATACTCAAATTTCATATGTGAAGAAACTGAGGTACAGAGAGGTTGAATGATTTGCTCAGGACCACAGAAGCAATATATAGAAGAAAAACACTTCAAACACAGCGAGGCCAGTTGCTGAACTTAATTTTGCTCTTAACGGCTATACTATATGGGCTCACCTTTAAATTAATGACAACCAGGAAGAATCTTTGTTAAAAAGCCAGTATAGAGAATAGGTATTTTGAAAGAAACTCATTTAGGAATTATTGTTAAGTATAAATGGTATATTGTGACTTAGTGTAGAAGTCCTTGAAATATGAAATCCTCATTTCTGAGTATTTTTAGAAAATGTAAGCAATTTTTTCCCTCTTTGAATGCCACATGATCGCAAAGGGATGATGTTTGTTGAATGACCCCTTGAGGAATGACCTTTTTTGTATGCTGATGTTAGACATGCTTGCATAGACATTTGTTCTTAATGCTATCTCTGGGCCATAGGCAGTGATGATGCAGCAATGACATACAGGCTCCAATTGATATTTTTTTGGTAACTGGAGGCTATGAAAGCCTTTTGAATGAACCACAGGAAAAATCTAGGTGACTATGGTTTTTACTAATCTAGCTGGGAACACAGTCAATTAAGTGAAACATGGAACTTTTTTTTTTAAGATTTTATTTATTTGAGAGGCAGAGAGCATGAGTGGGTAGAAGGACAGAGGGAAAGGGAGAAGCCGACTCCCCGCTAAGCAGAAAGCCCGATGTGGTACTCAATCCCATGGGATCATGACCTGAGCCTTAACTGACTGAGCCACCCAGGTGCCCCAAACACGAAACATTTAAAAAGAGCCTTCTAGAAGGCAATTAGGCAATATATTTCAAAACATCAATGCATACATATAATTTAAAGTAACAATTGCCTTCTAGAAATGTGTTCTAAGAAAAGAGTTTTTTATTAATCTACTGGGATATTTATCAGAGCATTGTTTATAATAATAAAAAATGAAATGACCTGTAATCTCAGAGATTAGTTAAATACAATTTAATTACTAATATAATTAATAGAATATTTAATAATATCCAAAATGTTTATAGTATATTATAAAGTTTGCAAACCTCTATTCTGTGGGATCCCAATATTATAAAAACTAAAACCATATTTTTAAAAAAAGATTTTATTTGTTTATGAGAAGGAGAGTAAGTGAGAAAGAGAAGCACAATTGGGGAGGGGAGTAGGAGCAGAGGAAGAAAGAGAAGCAGACTCCCTGCTGAGCAGGAAGTTTGACATGGGACTCAACCCCAGGCCCCTGGGATCATGACCTGAGCCAAAGGCAGATACTTAACCAACTGAGCCATCAGTTGCCCCTGAATTTTGTTTTTTAATTATATATAGGCATGAGAAGAAGATTGAAGCATACAAAAATATGTTAGTAGTTACTTTTTTAGGTGATAATGGATGACTCATTTTCTTTGTCTTTTTTTTCCTTTACACATAATAACGTGTTTACTTATGAATTAGAAAAAATCTGACAAGCTATTTTTATTTTTTAAAACTTACACTAACTTTTTAAAAACTAGCTTCAAAGTTTAGGTTATGTAGAAAAGCTGATTATTGCCATTTGTTTTCTAATATCATCAGTGTTGTTAATTCATGGTGCGCGCGTGTGTGTGTGTGTGTGTGTGTGTGGGCAGGCAGGAAGATAAGAGGTAAGTCAAAAGAGTCACTCAGTTTTATCTCTCCCCAAAGGAAAAGTTGGATGATTAAATAAAAAATCTTAGATACTCTTTTATACAACTTGAGGATGATCAGTGAGGCTCTGGTCAAGTGTTTCTTAGACAAGTTCCAATTTAGTGTTTCTAAAAAGAATCATTGAGCTTTGTGTAGGCCACATATTTGAAGTCACTGTCATTTGTAGTTGATGTGAGCTTGTCCCATTTCATTCATATTTAGTCTGTTTTCTTAACATGAAAGCAAAATGATGTATGGAGTACTCTAAAATCTGTTGCTGCTTTTAATTTTGCTTCTTCACCATCTTGACTGATCCTTTTAGATTTGTTGTTTCTTCTTTTAATATGAGAATGCACAGTACAAGGATTCTGGTTTATTTTATGAATGTTAAACATTATTGAAATCACATAATTCTAATTAGACAGTGAATGCTCAATTAAACAATTCTGACATGGTCTCAGACTTTTCTTTTGGGGATTTTGCCGAGCACTTTCTTTGCAAGCATATTCATCTGCTTTTAAAATAGCTTTCAAGTTTTGTGAAGTGAAGGCTTTTACTATCAAATTATTATTTTAAATTGGAATGGTATCAATCAATATGAGTTTTTTACATACTCAGTGTTATGAAACATTCATACTGAATGTCAGGGCTTTAGAAGGATATCCATTCATTCATCACAGCTTGAAACTGAGCAGAGGATGGACAGAACTATGACGTAATAAATGGTAAATCTTGTTGTAGCAGACCTTTGACCTTCTGGTCTCAACTTACAAAACCTGTTGGTGACAGTCATGGCTAAGTTGATTAGTTATGATCCTGATGTCTGGAACTCTAGCTCTAAACTTGTATTGAGTTGAAAACTTTAAATACCTTGTTCCCAGAAAGTTTTTTTTTCTATCTATAAATAACCCACCCACCCCCCTTTTTTTCCCCTTGAGTGCTTGTTCTGTGCTTCCTTGCTGAACAAAGTTACTGGACAGACTTTTTTCTGAATATATAAGAGACTTTGGTCATTGGCATGTTTTGGTGATGCAAATGTGGCCTGGAAATTACAACAGTTGATGCAAATGTTGGCTGAAAATCACGATTCAAAGAGTTTTACTGCAGAGAAAAATCTGAAGTTCACGATGCAACGAACTTATGTAGCTAGTATTGAACGTGGTTAAATCAAATCACACTGAGTCCTAGCTGTAGCATGTTACAGCACTGCTCAAACTGACCTTGACTTCCATTTTCTTCCATTAAAATACCGTGCCAACCTGGAACTATCACAGTGAAATAATTCAAGATGGCTATTTGATGGAAAAATGACATCTTTGGTTGCATCTTTTAGTACTGGGTTATAAGGTTCAGTAACTGAAGTAGTTTTTTCTTTTTCCTACTTAGTTGTGTTCATGCTTAGAAACACAGCCTGTAAATGAAAAAGCTATAAGGAAATAACCTACACTATACAGATTTCCCTATGTCATTTGGAAAAGAAGTATATGTTACTAAGAAAGAGTTGCTTTTTGCAATAGTCCATTCAAGTTTAAGTTCTTTTGCTAGGTACTATAGTGTTTAGGGAAAAAAACCCACAAAGATGCTTATCTAAAAAATACGATTTTTAGTTTTATTTTGTGTTGTATAAAGTAGAAGATTGGAGCCCAGCAGCTTCCAAGTCCAAGAATGTAAAATTAAAAAAAGTAAAGTAACAAAAATGACTGATTATATTTTAATCACAAATGTAGGTGATACATAGATTACAATCTAAATTTTAAACTAATTTAGGCTCCGTAGCTCAGGGGTTAGAGTACTGGTCTTGTAAGTTTTAAAACTAATTTATTTTAACAAACCTAAATTTTACTTTGACAAGGTATTTTACATAGCCTATGAACCAGGCACTATTCTAAGTATTTTGGTACTTCACGAGTGTTGACTTACTTAAACCTCATGATAATGCTATGAATATTGGTACTAAAATTATCATCAGCAACCCATTTTCCAGATGGGTACTTGCTCATGTTGAAATAACAAGCAGTTAGTGGAGTGAGGGTTCAAGCCCAGAGTCTGACTCAAGAGTAAAGTCTATCCCCTGGTTCTTCGGGGCTGGTGACTGTTGTCAGATCCCTTGATTGGAGGGAGTGGAGCCTGGATTTGTGCCACTCACTGGACTTGATGGAGGGTTGCAACAAGGGTTGACTGCATTTCCAAGCCTAATAGCCACTGTGATCACAAACCCTCCCCAAAAGTTTCTTTTGGGTTAATTCAACAAATAAACTATTTTGTACTTGAGAAGAGAGAAGGGGGAATTTTCTTGAAAATGTATGGAAAGGTAGAAGTAAAGAAGTGAACTGGAGAGGTGGTAATCTTTCATATGTGCTATATTGTGCTATATATGCTATAATATATATATGAAATATATATATATGTATATATATTTCATATGTCCTGACCTCAATTTCCTTTGAAGAGGATTTAGCAGAGGGCAGAAAGTATCTGAACAGGAGAGAAGAGATGATAGGTAGAAGAAGGAAGATTGGTCTGAATGGGTTCAATAGATTGGTAGGAGATGACTGACTGACAGAATCATCTCTATCATCTGTAAGTGCAATGTCAATTCCCTTTCAAGGAATCTAACCCATTTTTGCACTCTTTCTCACCCAATTCCCATACATTGGCACACTCCTTATTTAGCCATCTTTTTCTGAATGTGGCTCTTAAGAGACTTCACAGAAAGTTTCATATTTGGGTACCTCCTGGATTGGCAATTTGCCAAAACTTTACCAACTAGTAACCAGGTTCCTTTAAGGCAAGGATTAATGGAAGTTAAGAGAATTTCTTTAAGTCCTTAGATTGCTGTTTCGGTCTCTTAGCTGAGAAGAGCAAAATCATGTAGGCAGACTACAGTCTTAGAATTCAAGTAACTGACAACCAATACTATTTTCTCATCTAATGTCTTTTCATAAAAATAGAAGTTTTTTAAAAAAGATTTTATTTATTTATGTGTATGTGTGAGAGAGAGAGAGTACACAGGCATCTGCACAAGCAGGTGGGGCTGGGGGGCAGAGGGAGAATCAGGCTCCCATCAAGTACGGAGCCGACCAAGCTGGCTAGATCCCAGAACTCTGGGATCATGACCTGAGCGGAAGGCAGACACTTAACCAACTGAGCCACCCAGGTGATCCAAAATAAAAGTTTTGAGAGTAAATTCTTGTAATCATCATCATCATTATCATCAAGATGTTTAGAAACCAAGTTTTCAGGATAAAGAAGTTCATACTATTTTAAAAAAGGGAAATTCTGGCTCTAGAGATGTCTCTAAATGAAAGCCAGGACACAGAAACATTGTCAAGCAACAGTTTTGAAGCACTGTAATTTCAAAATTTTTCATTTGGAACATTCAAAAATAATTTTTTTTCTGCACTGGAGAGTCAGTAATAGTGCATTTAGACTCTGCTATTTTTGTTTTTCTTTGAATTGTCAGTATGTGGTAAATAAAACTCAGAACAGTATTTTTCTTTTCCCTTGGCTTAAAAATTTGGCTTTAGGTGAAAAAGACACTGCTGTGTTGACCCTGGGCTTTTTAAAGCTCTGTTATATAAACTATAAATGGTTTCTTAACATGCCCCTCACATCTCAAATATCTTTGTCCAACAAGGACTCCAGAATAACAAAATGTGCATCTGAGGCTTTGACACACACAATGAAAATAAAAAGAGGAAAGGGGAATTCGCTTCTTATTAGGGTGGCTTAAGCAAGTGAGAGGAAGAGGCAAAGGGATGAATGACCTTATTAGTCTTCTATAAAAGAATTGGGGTGTTTCTTTTTCTGGTCTCTAAAGAATTCAGTTGGATAGGTAGGTGAATGGAAACATATTCAAATGTGAAATAGCTTTTAAGGAATTCTTTTCTTGAAAGTGCCCTTTGCCCTCTTAGTTCTTATTTCAGACAATACCTTTCTTATGAGTATTTCCTTTTGATTCTGTAAGGGAAAAAGGAAACAAATTTCCTCTCTTATGAGAGATCACCAAGGGGCAGAGGTAAGGAGAGAAGGGGAAAACTGGGGAAAGATGGGGAACAACAAATGGATGGAGGAGAGCAATAGGCATACTGTATTCATCCTGGAAAATGTTTTGCTTCAGGTCCCAGTGGGATCAATTTTAGAGCTATAGTTTCCAGTCTGTATGTAGGAGAGATGCATAAAATAACTTGCCCGAACACTTGCTTACAACTGAATTTCAGGTCCTCTCTGTCTAGTTTCAATTCTGCATATAAAATAAGAGCTTAGGCTTTATTGAAATCCTGCTTCAGTATATCCCAGTGGCTTAGTGGGCTCAGAGGAAAACAGAATTCCAAAAGACTGTAGCTTTTAAAATATATCTTAGTACAAAGAGACCCTTGACACACCAGTCTTGATCTTGCAGATTCTATTAGTGAGAACCTTGGCAAAATTGATTAGTTACTTGTATAAGGTCTGAGGCTATAACCTTGAGCTCATGTGGAGTTGAAAATTTTTAATCCCTAGTTTCTAGATGTCCCTTTTAGCATCAACAGCAGCAATAAAAACGAATCAGGAACTATAATATGTAGTATACCTAAAGAAAAAGAAATCTCAGGAAAACATGCTTCCATGGGGTGTTGCTCATTTGGCTTTATACCATTGGCATCCTCTCACCCCCACCTCTAAGCCCAGATTATGGTCTGGTAAAACCAATCTAGTTAGGGCCTAGAATGTTTTTTTAATTTTATTAAAAAAATTTTTTTTAACAATTTCATTTATTTGTCAGAGAGAGAGAGAGAGAGAGAGAGAGAAAGAGCACAAGCAGAAGAGACAGGAGGCAGAAGGAGAAGCAGGCTCCCACTGAGCGAGGAGCCTGATGTGGGACTTGATCCCAGGACCCTGGAACCATGACCTGAACTGAAGGCAGACACTTAACTGCCTGAGCCACCCAGGCATCCCTGAGCCACCCAAGCATCGCTATTTTTTTTTTTTTATTCTAGATTGTAATGAGAACACAAAGGGGTATATTGTGAATTATAAAACCAATAATGTGAGAAAATGATACATTTTATTAGGAATGTATACATCTATATACAAATCTTAAACTCCATGAATAGAGTTTTCATGGCATAGGGTTCATTGTTAAGTCCTTAATTCCTAGCATGGCACCTAGAGTCACAATAGAGTCACAATACATGTTAGTTAAATAAATGAAAAAAATAGTGAATTCTGACACCAATTTCTGTGCAGGTACTCAGGATAATCTTTACTTAACACTAAGGATAGTTCTGTGTATTATATTGCTTTTGGATTTCTTTTTCCTTTTCTTCCCTCCTTCTTGGCTCTCTTCATCTTTTTTTCCCTTTCTTCCCTTTGCTCATCCCTGGGATATACTCCTGCATTTCTCATACCATCCATTCTTGATTGTAAATTTTTTGTTTTAGGACCATAATCGGAATCACAGGAATCTCATAGTCTTTGCCTAGTATTTACTCAAAGTATAGTCTTTAAGTAGCACACCTCTATCATTTGATATTTATTTATTTATAAAAGATTTTATTTATTTATTTGACAGATCACAAGTAGGCAGAGAGGCAGGCAGAGAGAGAAGGGAGGAAGCAGGCTCCCTGCTGAGCAGAGAGCCCGATGTGGGGCTCCATCCCAGGACCCTGAGATCATGACCTGAGCCAAAGGCAGAGGCTTTAACCCACTGAGCCACCCAGGCGCCCCTATCATTTGATATTTAGGGAAGGTCTTCTCTCTCCTACCATGTTCTTCAAAATACCGGTGTGTCCCATTTGATTAGTTGACGCCTGGTGGGTCTTCTTTAAGCAGTTCTTTGCTAGCTGCCTCTGTAGCACCATGAAGCATCTTCACGCCTGAGGAAGCAACTCATGTGAATTAGTTACACTTTACTTATGATACACTCAAAGTCATGTATATTACAGTTATTTATTGAGCACTTACTGTATGTTGAGGACTTTAGGAGTTACAATGAAGGATAAATTATAATCTCTAGTCTCACATATCAATTTTGGAGGCCAGAAAATACATGGAAGAAAAATATTTAACTAACTTGAGAAAATGATAAACTACCAATATTTTCTGGTTCAGATACCAATATTTTTCATAGTTGAAAAGACCTTTTGAACCCTCTACAATTCAATGGACTGTTGCCTTTAAGAAGGGCTGAAACAAGGAAAGAGGTGATTTTAGTCAAGGAAATATGTATTAGAAATTGGTAAATTGATTTTATTTCTCCAACTTTGTTCAAAGACTGTTTTTAGAATAAGTAATTTTACATTCTGTTTTTTCCCTCTTTTTATATTAGAATTTCTGAATTGTGGATTGAAAATAACTTTGTTGCTGCCATCCTGATGATACACTATATTTCTGAGTCTCATGTCTTCCTTCCTTGTTTTCTAAAAATAAATCTTCAGTAGTTGCTTAAGAAAGCATGTGTGAAAAATAATTTTTTATGCTTTTTGCATGTCTGAAAATATATTTATTTCATCTTCATATTTGATTAATAGTTTTGTTTAATATAGCATTGTGAATTAAAACTGTATCTTCCTCAGAATATTGAACATATTGATTCCTTATATTCTCTACTCCAACATTGCTGTTGGGACTTGCTGTTTCCAGTGCTATACACATACATGCACACATACATGTAGGTATGTATTTCTCACTGGATTCTTTTGTGATCTTTCATATTAGGGTTCTGAATTTCACAGTGATAAGTCTTTGTGGGTGGGTGGTTGAGTGTGTGTTTTTCTTACCATTTTTCCTAATCTCTCTTTTTTATTTGGGATATATCCTTCAGTTCTGGGAATTTGTCTTGGGTGATTTATTTGACTATTTCTTCTGTATTCTCTTTTCTGTCTTTGTGGAGTTACTGTTAGATAATAAATGTTCTGAAAGAATCCTCTAAATCTTTTATCTTTTTCTGCTTATTTTCCAACTTTTTATCTTTTTTGTTCTACTCTCTAAGAGGGTTAACATTATTTTCCAAGCTATTTAAAAAATTCAAATTTATGCCATTGCATTTTAATTTCTGAGGGCTCTTACTTTTCTCTAATTTCATCTTTTGTAAAAAAAAATATACCATTTTAAAAGTGCTATCCTGGGACTCCTTGATGGTTCAGTCCATTAAGTAATGGACTTGATTTCAGCTCAGGTCATGATCTCAAGGTCCTGGGATTGAGCCCTGCCTCAGGCTCCATGCTCAGTGGGGAGTCTGCTTGAGAATTCTCTCTCTCCCTCTTCCTCTCAAGTGCCCCTCCCTGTACTTGTGCATGTATGCCCTTCCTCTTTTCTCTCTCTAAAATGAATAAGTAAATCTTTAGAAAAAGGTGCTATTCGGGTGGCTCAGTTGTTAAGTGTCTGCCTTTGGCTCAGATCATGATCCTAGGGTCCTGGGATCGAGCCCTGCATCAGGCTCTCTGCTCAGCAGGAAGGCTGCTTCTCCCTCTCCCACTGCCCCTGCTTGTGTCCTCTCTCTTGCTGTGTCTCCTCTGTCAAATAAATAAATAAAATCTTAAAAAAAAAAAAAAAAAGAAAAAGGTGCTATCGTTTCTTACCTCATTTAAGATATTATTTATAGAGTTTTATCTATTTTGCATCCTTTATTTTTATATTTCTTCCAGGCTACTGTTTTCTGCTTGTTGGTTTTCTTCTTTGCATGTTGGAGACTTTTCTTAACCTTCTGATCATTCTCATCTGTCCAGTTATATTCATGAGCAAGGCATTGAAAGGCTGATTGGAAGCTTTCTGTATGTGAAGCCAGGGTTTACCTACTTGTGGGAAGTGAACTGGATTTTAACTTGGGTTGGAGAGGAGGTATATCTCCCAAATGTCAGCAAATGTAGGTCCTTTTTTTCTGGGCCTGTTCAGTTTTTGTTAGAGAAAACTTGAATTTCTAATCAGGGGTCATATGCTTCCATGTAAGCATTCTGGGAGCTGCTTGAAATAAAAGGTTAGGTGGTCCCAGCATTTAGGATGTGGACTTTTTGTGTCTAGCACTTTGCCTCACGCACCTTCTCTGCCTCTGATATCCAGAGTCTGAGTTCCCTCAGGTTTATTCCAGAGAATAAACTGTGGAGGGTGTGTGTGGAGGGTAAAACTCCTTTGTATACAGACTTTCAGTTCCATTTTTAATATTGCCTCATCCATATCTCTCCTTGTCCTTGTTTATTATACCTTTTAAAAAAATCCCTGTCATTTTGGTGGGATCATGATTTAGGTAAAAGGCAAATGCATATGATTCAATTTCTAAGTTCAACAGTAAGAGGAATGGTGGGTTTTGAAGAACTGTGTTGATAAAAAGAGATCTTCTAATGGGCTTGGAAGAAATGGGGATGAGTGGATCTTCTAAGCTCTGCCAGAGCTGGGCCAGTGATGTGAGTTGGATGGATAAGGAGGTTTGGGCACACTTGTCTGAAGTGGAATGTATAGAAGGAGTAATTAGACTGAGACAGTGGGCATGAGGTGGTTTGGATTGTATATGAAGAAAAGCAAAAAATGGGAAGATTTTACTTGGGGTTCTTTGATCAGGTGTCTTGTATGATATAGTGCCAGAGTAAAACTGGATGAGTATAAAGAGCTATTATACTGTCTTTAGCTTAATGCAGCAGGCTTACTTGGTCATAGAAGGACTGTGTCAGAGCCAAAGTCATTGTTTGATCGGTCAACTTTGTACCAAGGAAACTTTTCCTCACAGTTACAGATTCTTTTGATCCTATAGACATACAGATATTCATAAGAGGGTGTGGGTACGTGCTACTGTTACTAGGACTATTACTGAAGCCAGTGTCCCATTGACAATGAGCTATGACACCACACTTGTAGAGAAAGGAAAGAACCATTATTTATATTATTTTCCAGATAATTGAAATTTAAAGTATACTGGTTGACTTACTTACCCTCTTTACACTGGTAGCTGTTGATATTCCAAGTATTAAATTTCATTTTTCAACCAAACTAATTTTTAAAAGGTGTATAATGTAATGAGGAATAGCCATGTTTTTCTTATGGATGAATACAGAGCAAAACAAAGCAAAACTCAAGTCTATTTTATTGTTATTTTTTTCTTGACTCTTTGGGTATTGAGGCCGTTCCTTGTATTTTAATTCTGTAATCTCCAAATGTCTACATGAAAAATTTCTGTGTAATAAAGGATATCTGCATTATTATTTTGGTTCCTTTTATGTATTTGAATATTAAAGTCCAAGCTTATAGTTTTAATTCTCAGTTTTGTCTTACAAGCAGTTATTATACAAGTGTCATTTTCAAATGTGTACTAGGCTTAGTCTGTCAGAAGTGGCTTAAGGATTATCAAAATGTAATTATCCCTAACTTTTTAATTTAAAGCAACAACTAATAAAACTAAATGAACTCAGATTGCTAATAAGTTTTTGCTTCTGTACAAATTGTGCATTCAAATGCTACAAACTGGCAACCTAGTGATATTTTGTGGAAAATTCCCTCTTCTCATATATGTATGGATATTATAACTCCTGAGCAGGAAATAGGAGTCATTGTGAGTATAGATATGAGCTAATATCCATGCTGAGTGAGAACGCTATCTGGTAGATAGGCATGTGCCAGGCAGGCGGGACCCTGGGAAGGTGGGCAGCTGAGTAGTTGATGGGCTGTTAAGGGAAGAGGAAGCTTTGAGAAAAGCTGAAATTCAAGAAAAATAGGAATATTAAGGTCTACAGAACTTATTTTGTAGAAAATGTAAAAGTAGAGAAAATACTTTGGAGGCACAGGGTTCCTTCAGCATGTGCTTTCAGTCACTTTTGTGCCCACCTAGACTCTTTAATTAGGGACAGGTGGAAGTGGTCTGCTCAACTGTGTACTACACACAGGACTTGGAAGTCAGGTAGTCCTGGCTCTGCCATTTCTTAGCTGTGAGACCTGATAGGTTATTTAACAGCTGTATTACTCAGTTTCCTAATCTGTTGAGTTGGCATAATAATACTGATATCACAAAGTTGTTATAAGATTTAAATGCAATGCTGTATACAAAAAATTTAGAGAAATGCTATACCAAAGAGGATCCATAAATGCTAGCTAGCCATTTTTTAAAAATTGTGGCTATTGTTATTAAAGTGGATGAAGAACTGCAAAGAAGTTTTCAGTTGTCCTCAAGGAAGTAGCCTGGGAAACAATGATTTAAATAAGGAAGCATTATAGCTTGGCAGACAGAGGGTTGATCATGTTGCAGGCTGATCTGAATATAATAATAATTGCTAACAAATCTAGGTAGGTAGGATTTGTTAGTCTAGTGGTGAGGTGAGCCAGGAAAGAACTGGTATTTGCATGGATGAGAAAGAAGCAAGACTGTTCTCTATTCACAAAATAGAGAATGAGCATGGAAGAGAAGGACTTGGTAAAGAGGAAAGACTTGACCAGGAACCAAGAAATCAACAAGAAAAAAAAAAAAAAGAAAAAGAAATCAACAAGAAAGGAAACTTGAGTTGAGTGTACTTGGTTAATGAGTTTAATTGGTTCTCTTTTTGTTTAATCAACAACATAAATGTAATAAAATGGTCCTCAGAAATCTTTTTACTTTAGCATTAAGTAAAATATTTTTGAAAAAAGATTTTATTTATTTATTTATTTATGTAAGAGCATGCACGAATGCAGTGGGAGAGGGGCAGAAGGAGTGGGAGAGGAAGAGAGAATCTCTAGCAGACTCCACACCCAAAGCAGAGCCAAACAAGGGGCTTGATCACATGACCTTGAGATTGTGACTTGAGCCAAAACCAAGAGTGGGATGTTTAACTGATAGCCATCCAGGTGCCCCTAAGTAAAATAATTTTTATTAGACATATTTTCAGCTTTCTAGAAAGAAAGTAACATAGGAAAACCTACATTAGGGATGCAATCTGCAGTTCATTTTATGATTTTCCTTCCCTAGAGTCAATACCCAGTGAGTTGGGAAGTCTGTGGTCAGCTCCAGCTAAAATAGAGCAGGCAGGATGCTTCCTAATGAACTCATCTTTAGAGCAGGGGTGCCTGCTCTAGTGGTAGGTTCAAATGTGCTCACAGTTATTTGGGAAGACAATGCAAATCTCTGCTCCAGCAAGCTAAAAGTTAAAATCAAGCAAAGAGACAGAATTAGACTCCTATATTTAGATTGTTTCGGAATATATAATTTCACATTACTAGTTTTTTCTTATTTCTAAGTCAAGAAGCGTATACTGGACATCCTAAGAATCCCCTTAAAAGTTGTGTGTGTGTGTGTGTGTGTGTGTGCATGCGAGTGTGTGTGTAAAGGAGATGGGGGAGTGGGAGAAACATGTTTATTGAGAGGCTACTATGGCCAACCTCTAATACCAATGCTCAGTGAATGATGAGTATTATCTCATTTTAATTCTCTCGGCATACCAAATGAGAGTAGTATTTTTTCATAGAGAAGGAAACTAGGTTAGAGTTTAACTCTCAAGGAAATGCTATGGCTGGATTAGATCACAATTGTTATTCTAATTCTTTGATTCTGTAATTGAATGATCTAGAAGCCAAGGGCTCCAGTTTTGAAGAAAGCCAGCAGTTTCTCTGACTTAAAAAAAAAAAATTATTTATCTGAGAGAAGGTGAGCAAGCCAGAGAGAGAGAGAGAGGAAGAGAGAGAGAGAGAGTGCACAAGTTGGGGGGAGGGAAGGACAGAGGGGGAGGGAGAAGCAGGCTCCCCACTGAGCAGTGGAATCCATCCAGGGACCATGGGATCACGACCTGAGCCGAAGGCAGATGCTTAACCAACTGAGCTACCCAGGCACCCCAGCTTCTCTGACTTTTGAGCATTAGGATTGAGTGAAAGAAAAATCCATAGGCAAAAGTAATAGAAATAGGCTTAATTTAAGTACTTATTTTTATCCCCAAGATGTTCAAAGAACATTACATACACCAATGAACAAATCCTTAGAGCATCAGTGGGTGTTGGTGAATCCACTTCTCTAGCAGTTGGTATATTTGCTGTTCCATTAACAATCCTATGCCTTGCTCCTTCATGCTCTTTGCTCAGCTGTCCTCTTCTCTGCCTCCTCTTTCTCAAATCCAATTCCTCTCTCTTTAGTAACACCTCAAATCCCATTCTCATTTGAACCATTTAAAAATAACCTTGGTTTAATAGTTTTTCTTCTAAAGTCATTGGGAATTTCTACACACTTGACTTGTTTTACTATAGTTTACAAGTTGGTAGTGTTAGATGTATTTCCATGGGTATGTGCTTACATTTTCTATCATCAGTTAACTACCATGGCTACTTCTCACCAGCAGTGCCTTACTTCATGAACAATTCACTTGAACAACACAGCACTGAGAACTTAGGTTAAACAGCATGACATCATGGCTAAAACTCCAGTGTCTGGAGCCCACACTACCAGGTCCATATTCAGGCACTACTGCTTACCAGTTGGTGATGCTGGGCAGGTTACTTGCTCCATGTTGCTTGGTTCCCTTGTCTATGAGAAGAAAAAGGCACTTACTCCCTAGGGTTGGCTGGAGGAGCAAATGAATAAATAGTTTGGAGTATTGAGAATAGAAGCTATCTTTACAAATACTATACAGTAGTAGGCTGTGATTATTTTTTAAGACAAAGCTCTACAAAACAGTCATCATTACTTATATATTTAGAATCTTGCAACTTGAGGGGATTAAACTAAATGATTTTAATAACAAACATCTAGAATCGGATTGGATGTGTATTGACTGATAATGAGTATTGAGGGAGAGATGAGTCAAAGTAACAAAAAAGTTTTAGAAAATAAGCATGACTGTGCTAAAATCGTTTCTCTCATCTTCTAGAGTGGTAAATTCACAAACACTAGCAGTACCTGAGGAAGATGGCAAGATGCCTCTTCTGGCTTCCTTAGCTGTGAAGAGGTGATGATGGCCATCTCAGTCCACATTCAAGCTTCTGCAGAGGGTAGGAGAACTCTTCACAGATCCTTTGATGTCAACTTTTCCAAAGGTAGCTGAATTCTCCAGCTGGGTAGTTTGAATGCAATCAAATTCTCTGTGAGAGAATAAGAGGATAAATGACTCACCCCAAGCAGATAGGCAGTCCAGATACATTCATTTTAGAGCAGTGAGTTTAAAAATTTAATGCAGCAGATTTTAGTATTCTTATATCTACATTTCAGAGGGGCAATTGGAATGATATAAAATCTATCAAAATAAAATTTCCATTTTGATACACATTACAAACCTCAATTTACATTTCTGACCCCTAAGAATGTAACCCGTTTAAGGGATACTCTTTCAGACATACTCCTAAATTGAGACAGGCGCTTAATTTTCTCCACACAAGCAATACTCTTTCAGAAAATTACTTGTATTACAGGATAAAAATCTTCTAAAGGCTGAAACTAGTACTTAATATGTGCAGCACGTTTTTGAAAACCTGAGATTTAAAAAGTATAAGAAATAGTTGAGTATCATCACTTTAAACATTGGTAACGATACAAAAATATAGTTCTTTATGACCAGGCACTTAAACAAAGATTTTCTCATGATATATCAAGAATTCTACTGGTGTTTGTTGTTGTTGTTGTTTTTATTTTATAAATTTATTTTATAAATTTCCAAATATCACTGGAAATTAAAAGGGTCAAATGTAAGGGTTTTTTATGTTATGGATAAATGTTAAGCAAATGGATGTGGCACCTGAGATGTGAAACAATCACATTACTCTAAAATTTATGCTCACTCCCCTCTAAGCCCCATTGGCCTCTAACTGTACTCTGAAGTAAGCACTCCAGCTTCCCAGCTTCTGCTTTTGTTCATTCCTCCCTCCCCCACTATCCTAGAATGTTCTTTCCCTAGATATCTACGTAAGTTGTTTCCTCATGCCCTTTATATCTTTACTAAATGTCATCTTCTCATGGAGGCTTCTTCACAATTCCATCTTTTGGTGCAGGTCATGATCTCAGGATCTTGAGATTGAGCTCCCTCTACTCAGCAGGTAGTCTACTTGAGATTCTCTGTCTTCCTCTCCTTTTGCCCCTTCCCCCGTTCATGCTCTTTCTCTCCATCTCTCTAAATAAATAAATGAAATCTTAAAAAAATATATCTACTTTTTTCCTCTTCAACACTCAGCACTGTCTAACTTGTTTATATCTGTCTCCCTCCTCCCCTTCAGACTACAAACTCCTTATTGACAGAAGCTTTAACTGTCCTCTTTATCGCTATATCTCCAGGGCCTAGAAGAGTGTCTGGCATATAGTAGGCATTTAAAACAATTCAGTGAATGAGAAAATGAATCCAAAATCTTTGATATATGACTTGGTATTTATGAGTATGTCTGATATATGGGGAATTTCAAACAAAATAATGAGGCCACAATGTAAAGAACAGATACATAGAACAAATCATTATTTCTGTAACATTCTATACATTTCAAAGGCTCTGCTGTTCATAGTCCTTTCCTTCCTTAGATTTTTTTTTTTTTTTTAACATACCCATTATTTTCAGAAACAGCTCTGTTGGACTCTGCCTAATTCTTTTTCGGTGCTCTATTGTGGAGGAATCTGTCTTTGAGGATGCCGACCTGCCTTTCATTGTCTTGTCTTTTTATTACATACTGTGTTCTTTTTGGGACCCACTCTCTCAAAAGGCTTTCATATATAAACAAAATTGGATTTGTCTAATGACATTTATTAAGGTGCTAAAATGTGAAATTTAACAAAATCCCTACGTGAAAAATAATGTTCTTTTGTGTAGGTAAGTTTGCAGGGTGATTCTAGTAATTGACGCTATTGGGTCAGTACAGATTTCTCAGAGATTCAGTTCAGCTGCATGAAACAGAAAACTCAAATAATAGTGACTTAAACAAGATAAAGGCTTGTTTTTTCTTATGTAATGAGAAGTCTGGTTGCTTGAGTTGGCTTGGTGATCTGCGTGTCAGGGCTGAGATATCTGCCGTTTTTTGGCCCTTTTCTCAAGGCCTAAGGGGTGGGAGGAGGAAGAACAAAGGACAAAAATAATTATCTGCTGAGTTAGAGTCTTTTTCTAGAGCTTCTCCAGAAGCCCCCCAAAACAGCTTCTACTTCCATGGCCTTGGCCTCTTTGTCCCACAGCCACCCTCTTTGCAAGGGAGTTTGGGAAACAGGAATGCTTTTTCTCTTGAGCACATGGATGCTCCAACAAAATTGTAATTCCACTTAATGGGGAAGAAGAGGAGAATGAATATTGAATAGGCAACCAGCAAACTTTGACAATGTAGAAATATACCTGAAAGTTAGATAAAATTTCTGTTATCTTTTTCACAAAAAAGAAATTGACCAGATCACATAGAGGAACAGTGTTGGGAAAATTACCTACAGAAAACTGCATTTCAATTTTTGGGAAACCATGTAAATAAAATTCTCTTTACAATATATTGTGGTTGATAAATATAAAGTCAGGAATATATGTTAAGTTCTACAGCAAAGAACAATGAGTAGAACATGGTTCTGTCTGTTGAAAGACATTGTTTTGACTGAGTAATGTATAGAATTCTTGAATCACTATATTATACACCTGAAACTAATATAACACTGTATGTTAACTAAACTGGATTTAAAAGAAAAAGTAAAAAAAAAAAAAAAAAAAAAAAGACATTGCTTAGAAAAAGTTCTAAATAGCTGTACAAACTTAAATTGTAATTCACAGTAATTCAGGATGGTTCAGTGTGGTTCATAAAGATTATAGTGATTATATCCTAATTATTTAGATAGTATAATAATTTAAGGTACATTATTTAATAATTAAAATTTAATATTTTACATGGTAGATTACATAATAAAGACATTTATATTTTGCAAACATAAAGAGCTTAAAATATTTGTAGCTTATCTGTTTGATAACTAAAATGGCATAATATTGTAAATAATGAATTTATGTATCAATAAGCTTGTTATTCATTTAGAATTACTTTAATTCAGAGTAAATTTAAAATTTATTTTAGAATTTAGTTTTTGTTTTTTTTTTAACTTCATTTAAGCTTTATTTAAACATATAATGTAACCCCACCACCCTCTCCCAACCCCTCTTCCCCCCACTAGAATTTAGTTTTTAACTAAAAATCGTAATAACCCAGAAAGTACATTGGGAAGTTATTGGCAGTGATGATTTAATATTTCTAAGGGAAAATTATAAGATATTTAATTTAAATTTCTTTTATTCTAGTAACTGCTTCAGAAATGACTGTAGGTGGCTTGTCATACATGCTATAAAAATAGCAAATAAGAATGAAAGAAATCAAATCCCCAAAGAAGCAATACACTTTAATTTTCAAAATATGATCTATAATTTTACAATAATGTATTTTAATTCTAAGGGAAAATTTTTTGGACCCAGTTTTTCCTTGATTTTAAGTGAATGGGAACCTTGTGACTTTGGATTAACAACAAACAATTGAAAATACTTGGGGCACCTTGGGTGGCTCAGTTGGTTAAGCATCTGCCCTCAGCTCAGGTCATGATCCTGGGGTCCTGGGACTTTGGGTTTCACGGGTAGGCAGTAAAGGGCTAACAGAGTTTTTGTTGTTGTTGTTGTTTGTTTTTAAAGATTATTTATTTATTTATTTGAGAGAGAGAGAGTGCATGAGAGGGGAGAAGGTCAGAGGGAGCAGAAGACTCCCCATGGAGCAGGGAGCCCGATGTGGGACTTGATCCTGGGGCTCCAGGATCATGACCTGAGCTGAAGGCAGTTGCTTAAACAACTGAGCCACGCAGGCACCCTGGCTAACAGGGTTTTAAGCAACACAATGATATGGCCTGATTTAGGGGTTCTTTTTGTTTTTTTTTTATTTGTTTGTTGTATGTGTTTGTTTTAGAGAGGGAGAGAGAGAAAAAGAGAGAGAGAAAGAAAGCGGGGGAGGGGTGGAGTGAGAGAAAGAATCTCACATAGGCTCCACACCCAGCAGAGAGTCTGATACAGGGCTTAGTTGCACAACCCTGAGATCATGACCTGAACCGAAATCAAGAGTTGGATCCTTATCTGACTGAGCCACCCAGGAACCCCATGACCAGATTTAGTTTTAATAGATAATGAGGGTAATGACAATTAAGGGGACATATTGAGGCAGATAATGATTATTGGTAAGGAGGCCACCAAGAGACTGTTGTTGTAGCCCAGGTGACATAATGAGGACATTAACAGGACATAAGGACCTAATTGAGAAGATGGCTTGGAAATGTTTCTCTTAGGGTTACATATGAACATATAGAAGTATACTTGTTTGGGTATGGGATTCATGACTACCTAGAGTTAACTGTAACTCTGATGTTTCTAGCTTGGAAAATTACATAGCTATCATTTAAGGAGATTAAGAATTTAGGAAGCATAACAGGTATTTTGAAGCAAAATAATGAGTTCGTTTGGACATTTTCAGGAGCATATATCTAGTAGACAGGTAGAGAGATGAATCTAGAAATAGAATTTGACAGAGATTCTAGAGTCATTCCCCTATAAATAATAGTTGATAAAAGACCTAGGAGGAAGGTATATTATCTCCATATTGCATATCAACTGAAACAGAAGGGTTAGGTAACTTGCTTGAAGTCAGCAGAGATGGTGAAAGGTTATGGGAAATAGCCAACATCTAATCCAGGTCTTCTGATGCCAGGGTATTATTTAATTTCTTTGAGTCTCAGTTTCTTCATATGTTAGGTGATGATAATGAGAGCTTCCTTATATTATTTCATTATGATTAATTAAGATAATACTTACAAAGTACCACATAATGACACAGTGCCATAATCAGTCCTTTAAAGTGTGTTAACTTCCTTCCTTCTTCTATAAATGCTAATATGGGCTGACAAAGACTCTGTCTTTGGTCAAACTATGGAATGGCTCCTTTGAGCCCTCCTTCTGACTAGTCCCCTTTGTGGACGTTTCTTCCACCTGCCAAGTCCAGTTTTAGCAAGTATCCTGGTAGGTCAGTTTAGAAAGAACCCTTCCATCCTTAATACCTGATCACCTTTGATATCTTCATTCTTCACTTTCAGTATTTCATTACCCTGATCTGCCTTCAATAAGAATTCTATTAACTTGGTTTATCAACAATCCCCCTACCCTTGAAGACTTCTTTTAGTAATTTTCTATCCACTGACAACCCTCTCCACCCCAGCTTTGCTCCTTTGCTACAAATTCTCAGCTGTCTTTGCTGTATTCTCTATTGAGCCTGATCCGTCTTCCCTGTTGTGATAGTCTTGACACCTATCACAATAGTTCTGAATAAAGCCTTCTTTACCATTTAACAAATGTCAGAATTTTTTTTTTTGTTAATAGGATTTTAATCTGACTATACCTAATAATATTCATAGAGATTCAGTAGTTAGATGCTTCCTTTGTGTCCAGTGTGATGCCTTTACTACCCAGGGCTGGTTGTTCAAACATTGTCAGAACCAAAACATAGAAAGTGGGGATCAGGTTAAGGCTGAGAACCAAGAGATAGGATCACAGGGGCAGCCAAGATTGAAAATAGGAGTCATCTGAAAATGTGGAAAGCTGAATGATTGAGCCAGAGTTATGGTTTAGGTTGAACCCAGAAAGTGGGGAAATAGCCAAGACCATGGGCAGTTGAATATGAGAAGGATGTGCTAAAGTGATCTAATTCCACTGGAAGAGAATTTTTTTCTTGCTCAGAGATGATTTTTAAGAAATTAAGTATCCTTTGGCTCTTGTGTAAAGCCTCGTTAGCTACTTTGGCATCTGACACAGAATAGAATCTATGGGAGACAGAGGTCAGCTCTGTTGTTCCATATGCATGCTTTCAATCAACACAATGAAGAGACCAGCTAGGTAAATGGAATTTTGCAATTATAAAAAGCTGAGAGTTATGATTTATGCCAGTATTTTTAATTTTTAAAATATCAGGATAAATAAGATTATTTAATATAAAACTACCTTTACCATAATGAATTTTGGGTGTGATAATTTAAATGGCATTAGATGATGGAAGGACTTATGGGCTTCCATTATGGATGTTACTGAACATCATGCTCTAGTTGTGGGATATATGTGCTATATATAGTTTTAGTGTTGCTAGTGTCCCTTAACTCCTGAATGCTTAAGACTGACCTAAAGAGAAGGCCGGGGGGGGGGGGCAGCAAGGAGAATTGCAAGCATCAGCCATAAAGGGAAAGGACGTGTGTGGTAGCATCAAAAGAATAGAAAAAGGTTCAGCAGCTACAGCAAATTACTGTGTACCCATTGGAGTTTCTCAAGGTTCATACCAATGAAAATTGGTATTTCAGAAGATATGGAAAGTGAAAGAACTAGAAGGGATAAAGAAATTTAGATTCTTGAGGTCTTCAGGGTGTTACCTTTGCAATGTCATCACAGACCTCAATTGAGATCTATTTGATATTAGAAGTAAAAATATTCAAACTGAATTTAAAAATGTAATGATTAGACTAATGGCATAATTTGTGTGGTCAAAAGAAATGCTAACTGTATTTAGGGCCCAGTGAGAAGCTAGAAGGTTAAAGACAGATTGGAAGACAGACTACTGTGTGTGTGTGTGTGTGTGTGT
>ML109077.1:65443-81318 GCA_003697995.1 Taxidea taxus jeffersonii
CCTTTTCCCTCACTGAAGTATTTTTGAAGCAAATCCTGACATCATATCATTGTACTTATTAATGGCTTTGTATATATATATACATATATATATATCTACTGGATGAAGACAAAAAACCCATAAGCATAATGCCATTATCACACTTAATGAAACTGACCAAAATTCTTTAATATGTAATATCAAATCCATGGTCAAGTCTTTCCAGTTAAAAATATACTTTTATATTTGATTTCTTCAAATCAAAATTCAAGGAAAAGCCACAAATTTGTTTTGGTTGTTATGTTTTTAATTAGCTTTTGGATAACATCTTTTGTTTATTTTTGAAAATATTAATAAATATGTATGGATATTGGTATTTCCCCTTTATTATACATATGGCTTACTCTTCTACTCCTTGCTATATTTCCCTTAGTAGCTAAATCCTAAAGACCACTCTACATTAGATTACTGTATTGTCATCCTTTTTAATAGCTGCATAATACTCCATCAATGGGTATATCATAGTATATTTAATCAGTCTTATATTGATGGGATTTGGGTTGTTTGCAGTCTTTATTACAAATTTTATAAATCATACCATAATAAATAGTTCTTTTTTATTTTTTTATTTTTTATTTTTTATTTTTTTGCATATTTCATAGTCTCAGGTACTTGTTTTAAATTTTCTTAAAATATAGACCAAAGGGCTCTTGCTGTCAAGGCAGCTTCTGAATGAATGGCTTTTCCTTTCTTGTTTATGGTTAGAAGTCCACCCCTCCTATTCTGGCTCTACTTACCTAGAAAAACTTGAATATAAGCCAACATGACTCCAAATTTATATTGACTTAATTCCACTTTTTATCAGTCATATATACAAAATATGTGTACAGAAACATGTGTTACAGGACAGACTACATATACACACACCCACACCCCTAACCTCCTTCACGCCACACAACTACATTATCATTTTTAATGGCTACCGTATTAGTTTTGCATTGTATATTACCCCAAAACTTGGTGGCTTAAAGCAACAAACATTTATGTAGGTAAGGTCTGCAGAAATCTCAAGGCTCTTAAATGCTAGTACACTATGTTGAGCATGGCTTAATACATAGAGTTGTCCAATCACCGTGTTTTATACCTGAAACTAATGCAACAATGTGTGTCAACCATAATTAACAGAACAAAACCAAACCAAACCCCTTTCTTCATGTACAGACTGCAGACAAATATACAACTCCCCTACCAACTCCTTGGGAATTTTAATGAGTAACATGTTCTCCCTCTTGTTACAGGTATTTGAAATCAAAGAGATATTAGTCATTTAGTCCTTAATTCTTAACTTTAGAATTGATATTCTGTATATCAGATATACTTGCAATTCAATAAGACAGAGATTAGGTCCTCAGTAGAAAAACAGGCAAAGAAAGTAAACAAATAAAAGACAGAAATGATAAACTAAGATATTAAAATATTAAAGAAAACTACAAATTACAACTGGATATGACTTTAATTAATTCAACTGACAAAGATTTTAGAATAGTGTAATACCTAGTGGTGGCCAGGACCACATAACCAGGTACTCTCAAACATTCTTGGAAGGAGTTTACATTTGTGCCCTATGACCTTCATTTCAGTTCACCTAGGTATTCTGTGCCTTTTTCCACATCTTCCCCTTCCTGCCCACATCTTGTAGTTAAAATTGGACTGTAGAATTTTTTTCAGTGTTGGCTGTCACTGGGATCACTGTCACTTTATACAAGACATTAGGAAATATCTGTCAGAGAAGTGAGAACAGTTTATCAACAAAGGCCACACCATGGCCTCTTTTTGGGTGCGGATCCTGACAAAAGGATTTTCAAGTTGCCAGGCAGGTTAAAGGCAGTCAAAACAACGGTGACAGTCATAACAGAAACAGACTTCATTGCTTGCTACGAGGATATGGGTGCTATGGAGCAGAACCATTGATATGCACCTGGGAACAATGAAGTGTACTGCATAATACAACAAACTATCTCCATTATGTGGGAAAAAATGTTTTTGTAAAACTTCACTTATAGAATCTTAAGTTTCTCCAAGTCAAAAAAAATTTTTTTTTGGTAGGGAGGGAGGACCCATTGTTATGAGCTAATGGAGTCTCAATTGGGTCTTTTATCCTCAATACAATGAAATGGGTTGAAACTAATTGATTTCCAGAATTATTTAAAGGAAATGCTACATTGTGAAATGACCATTTTATTTAAAGGGTGTGTTTTTTATTATTCTATCTTGCAAACAAGCTTATATATATCTTAAAATTATTCCCCAAGTATGAAATAGAACTGGGACCAGAAGCCTTTTTCCTTATGTCTTTGCGATCAGGATGTAATCCTTGACACATAATATAGTAATGAAGTCATTTGACGTTTCTGTATCTCTGAGGTTCTTTACAAGTTTAGTTTGATGATAAAAAAGTGAGAGGTTAATGGACAAAAGCACTATGAATATATAGGTCATGGATCTCTTCTAAATTGGCGGTATCTACTTATTGTCCTTTTTCTTCAGTCAAAACAGAGAGGAAAGTATGTTGATCTTTATTGTGAACTGACTATAAAAAACAGGTAATAGATGAATGATTGTGTGTTGCAAAAAGCTGAATAGATACTTTTATTCTGTTCTCAGAAGCTTGGTATCTGACAACAGAATTTGTTCTCAACACAGGAAAATTAATACCTCTTCTGTTTCTGCAAGTTACCTTTTTTGGTTGTTGTTGGTTTGTTTTTTGTTTTTTGTTTTTAAGATTTTATTGGACAGAGACCACAAGTAGGCAGAGAGGCAGGCAGAGAGAGCGAGGAAGGGAAGCAGGCTCCCTGCTGAACAGAGAGCCCGAAGTGGGGCACAATCCCAGGACCCTGGGATCATGACCTGAGCTGAAGGCAGAGGCTTTAACCCACTAAGCCACCCAGGTGCCCCTCTCCAAGTTACCTTTAAAATGGAAGTGAAAATTCTACTTCTTTTTTTTTAAGATTTTATTTATTTATTTATCTGATAGACAGAGATCACAAGTAGGCAGAGAGGCAGAGAGAGAGAGGAGGAAGCAGGCTGTCCGCAGAGCAGAGAGCCTGATGCGGGGCTCGATCCCACGACCCTGGGATCATGACCAGAGCCGAAGGCAGCGGCTTTAACCCACTGAGCCACCCAGGCACCCCTCTACTTCTTTTCTTATCTCACAGGGATCAGACCAAAAGGCAAACAGAAAATTTACTGATTTTCATATCATTTAAGTATATGATAGCCAATTACTCAATGTGTATTTTACTTATTGTGCATCTTCCTCTTTCTTTCCTTCTTTCTTGGGCTTTATTTTTTCCCTACTACATTTGTATATTTTGTATTTAACAAGTAGTTCATTGTAATCAATTAGTGACACGTTTCTGAGGATATGTCACTAACTTACTAATGTAGGACATCTTTTTGCTTCTGCTAGTTTGTCAGTGTTCTATTGAATGTTCCAAATTTCCACTTAGCAAAAGATATGAGAAATTAATAATCCCTTTAATCTGAGAAGCTCACCCTATTTGTCTGTATAACTGAAATAATTTTCCAGTTAGTAATACTTATAAATTTTTCTCATATCTTATAGTAAATTTACAAACTCTCATCAGTCTTTTATTTTTTAAAATCCAGTTAATTGTGACGCCTGGGTGGCTCAGTTGGTTGAGCAGCTGCCTTCAGCTCGGGTCGTGATCCCAGCGTCCTGGGGTGGAGTCCCGAATCAGGCTCCTTGCTCAGTGGTCCTTGCTCAGCCGGGAGCCTGCTTCTCCCTCTGCCTCTGCCTGCCACTCTGTCTGCCTGTGATCACTCTCTCTGACAAATAAATAAATAAAATCTTTTAAAAAAATCCAGTTAATTTATTTAGCTTGTCCCAAAGCTTTTCCACACACATTATCACAAATGTTTTCATTGGTAAGTATACAGTATACAGTTGGCCGATTTGCTTCCACAAAACTTCCATATACGGTCAATCTTACTAATAATCAACTTAGCATATTCTACTATAAAATCACTGATTTGAACATTCTTTAAGAATCCTTTTGTTTTGGGATGTCTGGGTGGCTCAGTCAGTTAGTGTCTGCCTTCGGCTCAGGTCATGATCCCAGGGTCCTGGGATTGAGTCCCACATCTGGCTCTTTGCTCAGCAGGCAGCCTGCTTCTCCCTCTGCCTGCTGCTCCCCCACTTGTGTTCTGTCTCTCTGACAAATAAGTAAATTAAATTAAAATTAAAAAAGAATCTTTTTTTTTTAAAGATTTATTTATTTGAGAGAGAGCAGGCATGTGCAGGCATGGGGGGAGGGGCAGAGGGAGCAAATCTTTAAGCATCCCTGCTGAGGGTGGAGCCCCACTCCTGGCGGATGTCATGACCCTGAGATCATGACCTGAGCTGAGATCAAGAGACAAATTCCTAACTGATTGCACCACCCAGATGCCCCTAGGGATCCTTTTCAAAACAATTTTACCTCATACATTTCCTTCTCATTTACATGTAGACCCTTCTACATGATTAAAGCAGCAATTATATTCAGTGTGTGCTAATTTGCATTTTGGGGTACCTGGGTCACTCAGTCACTTAGGCATCTGACTCTTGGGTTTGGTCATGCTCTCAGGGTCCTGGAATTGAGCCCCGAATCTGGCTTTGCGCTCAGTGGGGAGTCCATTTGAGATTCTCTCTGTCCCTTTGTCACCCCCCCAATAAATAAATAAATTAAAAAAAATTAATTTGAATTTCAAGACTGTAGAGGTCAATGCATTTGGAAATCCAAGTTTGTACTTAACCTAAATGGACTATGGGTGGGTTATAAGCTTCCAGGTGAGCCACATGATTTAAATGATGGTGAGCTAATTAATTTTCCATGTATTTATTTGAGTAAGTTTATATCTCCTGAGGAGGATTAAGTGTGGAAAGCCAGCCCACCGTAAGTACTGAGATTATGAGTATTTGAAATCAAGTGGCAAAGGGCCACACCAAATCTGAGTGATATTCTGAGAAGTAGAACATTGATTACTTACAGATCTTCTGTTGGCATAAAGGTTAAAACTTCTACTGTAGGATCTGGTAGAGGTAATGTGATGACTTGTGATTAAAAAAACTCAAGGAAAACACTTGAAAGGAAGAAAATTAGATCATTGTGACTTGAAGAGAGATTTTGTATAGAACAAGGAAGGCAATTAAAAAATATCTTTTATGTGCTCTAATTTATAAAATGATTTACATTTTTCTAATGTTTGATCTTAACTTATATTATGTGGCTGGGAGACAGAAGAGCATGATTTTAAGTCCTGACTGTGCCATTAACTCACAGTGTGCCTTTGGGTGGGATTTCTCACTTCTTCCAAACTTCCTCATTCATGAAATTAGAGAATTGTGCTAAATGATCTCTATAGTAGCATTTGACTTAGAACCCTTATGATCATATCTTGTAAAAGTGATACATCATCTGATTTCTGATTACTTGAAAATAGTACCCAGTTGCATTTAAAACATAAAATAAACACATGTGAACATTTAAAAATTTTCTATGCTATTGCTGTCAGTTTAATTGTGAGGTCTAGTTCTCATTTATGCCTTAGTCTTTGAGAAAGCTAATGCTGGCTGTTAAATAGTTCTTCTAATTAGTATGAACGGTTGAAGCATTTAAAATCCTTGTCCTGCCTTTGATCAAAATTAGAGTGAAGAATATGCCTTGCTTGAACATATTAGCATGCAAACCATGTAGCCTGAAAAGATGTGTTTAGGCTCTGAGAATAAAGCAGAAGCTAGCACATTCTGACAGCTGTGAGAAACACAAAAAATATTAATGGTGGCAGTTAGAGAGTCAGACAGAGAATAGCAATGCACAGGTGCATTTTCCCTAGTGCATATATTTCTTTTTTAGTATTCATGATAAGTTTCCAATACCTTCTTCTTTACACAGGAATTAGAAAACAGTTCAGACTTATTAGACTGAGCAATAACCTAGGACAGTTAGAAGAACAATGTCTACAGGGGCATGTATATTTGTAATAAAATAGTCTTCTATGATAATGCTTTAAATATCACCATAATGCCATTTTTATTTTTTAATAAAGTCATCATCATAGCAGTTTTATGGTTCTCTTAATTCTATGCTTAACATCTTATCTGAGTGGAGTGAAAAATTACATTAATTGCAAGCTGTTCTACTTGCCTTACTGGCCACTATCTTGTGATTAAGTTTTCATTATTTGTCTCTCAACGTTCTGACTTTAAAGTTTAAAGTGCCACTTATGGTTTGGGATAATTATGTGGAAAAAATCTTTTAAGTCAATATAGAAACTCATCACTTAAGATAAACAAAAAAATATAGAAATAGCGTGAATTCTCACTTGAATGTATCTGAGCATATGATCACATTGAATCCCTCTGCATACTCCACGAAAACCTCCAAACAAGCCAGAAGTAGATATCCTGAATACTCTGTTCTCAGAATTATCAGGAGATATGATGCAACATGCACAAGGCAGGTTGCTAGTGATACTGTTATCTCTCAAGTTTATGGTCCGTGAACAGTGTCAAGCATTTAGGTCTTGAATATTTATATAGATCTATTCCTTACCCTCAAACTTCTAGTCAACTACTTGAAGAATAATGATGGAAATAGTGTTATGCTGCCTAGACACATAAATAGTAGAATTCAACCAAGCCATTGAAGGAAATTTTCTTTTCTCTACAAAATTCAGAACAAAATCTTATATGTTAGGGGCACCTGGGTGGCTCAGTTGGTTAAGTGAATGACTCTTGATTTTGGCTCTGGTCATGATCTCAGGGTCATGAGATGGAGCCCCATGTTGGGCTCTGCACTGGGCATGGAGCCCGCTAGGGATTCTCTTTTTCCTTCTCTCTGCCTGTCTCTCCCTGCTCACATGCTCTTGCTCTCTCTCTTTCTCTCTCTCTCAAAAATCTTACATGTTAGTTTCCCTAAATTTATACTTCAGGGAAAATTGTCAGTTCTCAAATCACCTTTTATACTTGCAATCAAATGTCTTAGAATATGTACCTCTAAAAGTGCTTCTTTAGAATTTGCATTAAAATGTAAATGAGTCAGACTCAGCTCTAACTTTTAATTCTGTCCCGTTATAACTATTACTTGCTATTCAGTAACACCAGCTTGGGCCTGGTGTTATTCTAACAACGGTGAGATGGCCGACATTGGTTGCTGTTATGACGTCACCATATGACACCTTTGGAGTCTATCATCTTGAGATCAGGGTATTTTATAACACTGGGGAAAATAATTTATCTTCCTTAAAGACACCTTTTTTCCTTTCTTCCTCTTTGAGACTAACATCCACCCTCCCATTCCTACCTTGCATTTCTCTTTTTATAGCCGTTATGTTCCTGAGGTTCTTCTGAAATCTTCTCTTGCTTGTTTATAACGTAGTGATACAGGATGGTACAATTTCATCAAAGTCCTAACTGCTAGATGTGATGTGCCAAGCGAAACTTGACACTGGTTATGACATCAATAATGGGTACACACACACATATATATACAAACATACAATTTTTAAAGTTTTTATTTATTTATTTGACAGAGACACAGAGAGAGAGGAAACACAAGCCGGGGGCATGGGAGAGGGAGAAGCAGACTTCCCGATGAGCAGGGAGCCCCATGTGGGGCTCAATCCCAGGACCCCAGGATCATGACCTGAGCCAAAGGCAGACGCTTAACGACTGAGCCATACAGGCACCCCAAACACACAATTTTAACAATAACAAAAATGGTTTTGATTTGTTTAAAGTGATTTTGAGTATCAAGTTTCAAATGACATAATGTTGTGTGTTATATAGCAAACTATATTGGCAATCCATATTGCCAAGTTTTGAGCTCCATTCTTAGAAAAGCAGATAGTAACTCAGACTGAAGATTTTTCTTAGGTGTAGATATTTTGATTCCATTATGTTTTTTAAAATCTATGAATCTTTCTTTTTGTTGTTTCTGATTTGAAACGGTATCTACCATTATCACCTTCATGATACAGTCTTTTTTTCTTCTCAGTTCTGTTAGAGTGGAGCTCAGCAGGAGATTCATTATTTCTCTGATTTAAAAACACTATTGATGAGCTCATCCTCCTTCCCCACCCACCACAAACAATATAACTTTCAGGAATTTCAGCACAGATCATAAAGAATATTTTTGCTGTCTGGATTTTACTTGGGTTTGGAGCAATGTATTGAATATTATAAAAGCATATATGATGTGGAAAGTGGATGACAGCTCTTCAGTTTAAATTATTTTTACAATGAGAACTTGTTCCCCAACCTCACTAATCCCATGGTGGTACATTGTTAAGACAATATAACAAATGGGTAGATTGTACTGAATAGCCTTTTCATTTAAGACCTATGGTGTTAATTCAAGTACCTATTATAGAGCTGCTGTACCCAGAAAGGCCTCTGGCAGCACAGCAGGTGTTTGATTTCCTGGGTTTCTCAGGAGCCATGAGAAAATCTTAGTTTCTGCTTTGATTTTACCACAGCTGGATATCCTATCCTCATTTGTCTTTAGTCTGGATGAATAAAATCTGTTCCGTTCTTTAGTTCCATACTCTCTCCTATGACATAATAACCCTCACTTTTTTGATAGGATATAGGATCTGTGGCTATTAGTCTAAGGGACACTGCCCCTATGAGCATTCTCTTTCCTACCTTAAAGCCTGTAAATACTTCATTAAAAAAAAATCCAGGGGCACCTGGGTGGCTCAGTGGGTTAAAGCCTCTGTCTTAGGCTCAGGTCATGATCTCAGAGTCCTGGGATCAAGCCCCACATTGGGCTCTCTGCTCGCCAGGGGGCCTGCTTTCCCATCTCTCTATCCACTTGCCTCTTTGCCTACTTGTGATCTCTTTCTGTCAAATAAATAAATAATAAAATCTTAAAAAAAAAATCTGACCCATAAGGGGAATGCTTTATGGATTCTTTGCGCTCTTAAATTTGCATGCTCATTCTAAATGCAAGCAATTCCGATTCTCTCGCTAGTTTTACAATATTTTGGAGATGTGATTAAAGATAAAAAATTCAAGCAGTTTTAAGGACAGTAATTGGGTAAAATTATGTATCTGTAGGCGAGAGGAGGTTCAGTGGGGGAAAATTAAAGGCTTAGGGATATAACATGTATCAATAATGATGAATTCTGAGTAAAATATAGAAAGCAGTAACTTTCTAATGGGAACATGGTGTATAAAAATCCAGTCTGACCACAATGAGATATAAATATACACCTATTAGAACAGCTAAAATAAAAAATAGTGACAATACCAAATGTTGGTGATAATGCAGAGAAACTAGATCTCTCATATATTGCTGGTGGGAATGTGCAATGATACAGACATTCCAGAAAATATGACAGTTTGTTATACAGCTAAATGTGCACTTACCATATGAAATAACAATTGCACTCTTAGGCGGTTATCCCAGGGAAATGGAAACCTGTGTTCACACAAAAGCATATGAATAAGTGTTCATAGCAGCTTTATTTTTAATAGCAAAAACTAGAAGCAATGCAAATCTCCTTCAGTGGTTGGATAATTAAACTCTGGAACATTCATACAATGTAATAATCTCAGCAATAAAAGAAATAAACTGGTATGTGCAGCAACCTGAACAGATCTCATGAGCATTTTTCTTAGTGAAAAGATCTCAAAAGCTTAAATACTATATGACTGCATTTATATAACCTTTGTGAAACAAAATTATAGAGGTGGAGAACAGATTAGTGGTTACCAGGAGATGGGGATAGTGTTGGGAAGGGGTGAGTGAGTAGTACAGATGTAAATGAGTAACGTGAAGGAGTTTGATTGTGGTGGGGTTTCATAGATCTGTTTGTGGGATAAAATTGTGTACACTATACATAAACACACAAATGACTGCATGTAAAAAGTGGTGAAGATGAATTGTGTAGTCTAGTTAACAATATTTTACCAATGTCAGTTATTTCTTGGTTTTGATACCATACTACAGTTGTATGAGATGTCACTATTGGGGGAAACTAGGTTAAGGGCACAGGGACCCTAAGTACTAATTTTACAACTTCCTGAATGTTTATAAATATTTAAAAATAAAAAGTGAAAAAATTTAGAACTCTGCCTGTTTTTGTTTTAATGATGTGCGTCAAAGCTCCTTTTGTCTCTATAGCATAAATATTATGTCATTAGTCAGTTACAATGCATATCATACTATTTTGGAGAATTACATTTATTTGTAATTATATGAGAAAAAGACACTTGCCTATAATGCCAAATTCAGATGTCAAACTGGTGGTTGGCAGAGGGGAGAGGGATAGTAAGATGGGCAAAATAGGTAAAGAGGATTAAGAGGTATAAATGTCCAGTTGAAAAATAAATAAGCAATGGAGATGAAGAGTTTAGCATAGAGAATATAGTTAATAATATTATAATAATATTGTATGGTGGTAAATGGTAACTACACTTACTGCAGTGAGCATTGCTTAATGTATCAAATTGTTGAATCACTATGTTGTGAACCTGAAACTAATCTAACAGTGTATGTCAACTATACTTCAGTAATAAAATTTTTGAAGGGTGTTGGACTAAAATACAGGCTAAGCATCACACTGCAGAGGAGGCAAGCAGCTCTTTTCACTGGCCTCTATAAAGCTGGATCTCACATCTATACCATATTTGATCTGCGGACAAAGGATAGGAATGTGTACTCTCTTGTTCTAAGGATAGACAATGGGACATGGAATATTAATATCCTATATATAGAACACTGGTGGTCTGTGCCTAAAAAACAGAACAAGAACTTCACTGTCAATCCACACAGGAAGGTCAAGAAATAGGCAATGAATACTTTAAAATTAAAGCTAGCCAAGAGAAATAAGTGATCTTTAATGACCATTGTCAAAGTAGATTATTTTAGGTTAAAAAAAAAAAAGAAAAAGATTGTTCTGAAAGCAGAAGGCTGAAATAGCAAGGTAAGCTTAGGCACATCCCAAAGGGCATGAACAAATAGAAGCCAAAGTAACAAAATGAACTAGGATTCGGTGTTTCTGTCTTCTGTTTGTGCATTAACTACCTTAACAACCTAGATGCTCCATCAGACAAGGTATTGAATTCAGTCAACAATGGTGTCCTAATTATTTTGGCTCTGAGTATGTCTCTAGGGTTTTCAGATTGCTAAAAATCCAATAATTCTCTCCAGAGGCTGTGCACCTGAATCCCCCTACCCTGCTTCTTTCTGTCTAAGCAATCATGTGTTCCATCAACTAAGACAGGTATTGGTTATGTACGATGAACTATGGCTAATTTCTTTCTTACAAGCAAATAAATAATTTTGCGGCTCATTAGGCTGATCATTTTTTCTGATTTGTTTGACCTTTGCTGTGCTTTTTTATCAGCTGGTTTTCTCAGACCTCATTTTCCCCTGCAAAGCTCCAGTAATCAAATGAATTGCTGGACCCGTCAGTCTGATGTCATGACCTGTTAAAATGGGATTCATCAGAAGAATTTCATTATGTTTTTGTTAGAAAAGTTGTCAGAAATCTTTCATTCCTGTTCTCTAGTCCCACTGAGTGACAGGTGAGTGATACACACATGAAGGAAGTAAAACATTTATTAAGGGTTTTAAGTTGAGATACCAGCTGAGTCAAAAGCTTCCTACATATAGTTGAATCCTTTGCATAAAGGATTTTTCCATAGCCATTATGGACAATTAAACTTGGGATCTTCTCCTCTTGAAAGACTAACCCAGGTGGGAGAGTGTTCTTAGTATAAATACCAAACGTGTGTTTGGGTAGTAGCAAGTCCCCAAGGAGGATTTCAGTTGTAGGTGGAAAACAGCATCTGCAGAGGATTTTAGTGTGATTGCTGTTTGCCTTAAGAATCATCATTCACTGAAGCAATTAACCTGCAAAATAGAATTATGGGACTGAACCAGGGAAAAGGGCAGGGGTGGATCTTTATTGAACCAGATGAAGATAGTTTACACCATGTTCTTTCCAAGGTTAAACATGGTGACCAAAATAGTAATGTTCCCCTCAGCTTGACTAAATTTTAGATAAGCTCCTTTTTGACAGGAGACCTCTGACCTCCCTTTTTTTAGAATATTTACTTGAGGACACTTGTCATTGTGAATTCTTCCTCTGCCTTGTTAAGATGTAAATCTTCTTTAGTTCTGGAATGTTTTTCCCATTCCTTTGACATGTGAGAAAGGGCCCTAGTCTTCCTGTCTCTGGGAGAGTGTAGGATCCTAACTTCCATAATCAGCAATTAGCAAACACAGATGGCTCCATTGACCATCTAATATCCTCTAGGACTAATGTCCTCCAGGACTTTTCCTTTAGCTCATTTCTGTCTTTTATTTCTGCAGAATTGAAGCCAGTCTCTCTCCCCTATTGCAATGGTATTTTTTTGGGGGGGATTTTATTTATTTATTTTTAAAGATTTTATTTATTTATTTGACATAGAGAGAGATCACAAATAGAGGCAGGCAGAGAGAGGGGGCGGGGGAAGCAGGCTCCCTGCCGAAGCAGAGAGCCTGATACGGGACTCGATTCCAGGATCCTGGGATCACGACCTGAGCCAAAGGCAGCGGCTTAACCCACTGAGCCACCCAGGCGCCCCTATTTATTTATTTTTGAGACAGAGAGAGAGAGTGCGAGCGAGCATGAGCGAGGTGCGGGGGGGGGAAGGTTAGAGGGAGAAGCAGACTCCCTGCTGAGCAGGGAGCCTGAGATGGGACTCAATTTCAGGACTCTGGGATCATGACCTGAGCCAAAGGCAGACAGACGTTTAACCGACTAAGCCAGCCAGGACCGCCTATTGCAGTAGTCTTGAATAAAACCTTCCTTGACCGTTTAACTGGCTGGTGCAATTTTTCTTTTACAATAGATCCCAGATAATTTCTTTGAATTTATTTTTAATCTCTACAAATTTGTTTGGTTAGATTCTAAAAATGAAAAAAAATGTCATAATTTATTGGATCACCTAAAAAATATAATGCCAGGGTCAATTCCAGGCAAAATTGTGTGCTGTGTTTTTCTTTCAGCATGTATCTCTCTGGTTGCCAAAGTTCTGTGAACTCTCCTGGAGGTGAGAGACTCTCCTTGCAGAGCTGGGTCAACAAAGCCCATTGTGCCCAATGCTTTCTTTCTATCTTGGGCTTGATCCCTTGCTTTTACCTTTGATATTGATTGTAGGTCTCATTACTGATTTGGTTGTGTCCTGAGAATGACCTTGTACTTTTTATAGAGAGCGTCTGCCACTAATCAGTGGAACCAGGAGTCTGGTTCACAAACACTGCCTAATGCCCACTAAGATGGTGAACTGGTCTACCCTCTAGAGTCAGTAAGTGTTACATTTCATTCTTTTAGAGGGGAGCAGTGGCTGCTTATTTTGGGGACCCAGGGTCTTGGCTGATAATCACTAACAAGTTACATTTCCTTGGTGGGGTTTATATTTGAGTCAGTGAACTTTTGCATTATATAATAAGTCACATACTCATTAAACTGGGTCATAAAAGTCAGGAAGCACAAAGTTTTAGGCAAAAGGCAATGGCTTCCAGTTATTCCAAGAAGGGTCTGATAAAGTGTGTTCTCAACAACCATGTTGGTTATAAGGTACTGAACTCTGGAATTAGATTGGACTGGCCTGACTCCTTTTTTTTTTTTTTTTTTAGGAGAGGGTTGTGTGCAGGGTTGGGAGGGTGCACCGACATAGGCAGAAAGAGAGAATCTCGAGCAGCTCCATCATGCTCAGTGTGGGGCCCAACATGGGGTTCAGTCTCACAATCCTAATGTCATGACCTGAGCCTAAATTAAGAATTGGATGCTTAACTGACTGAGCCACCCAGGTGCCTCTGGCCTGACTCTTCTTAAATCCAGTTTTTTCTGCTCTTTTTCCTCTTTAAGGTACTGCCCTTGGCTGTTGCTCCTGATTCTTCACTGGGCATTTGAAGGCTTCTGTTTTGATACCAATGTAGTGACTGTGGCTTTATTTCACAATTGCACCCCTGTCTCCTAAATGGAGTTGGACACATGCTGAAGCTTTTACAGAAAGTAAACATACCATGCTTATTATTTTTGTGTCACTATCACTTATTACCTTAGAAAACCCTAGGGTTCAATCATCTTTGAAGAGAGGAATTTTAACTAAATTATGAATATTTAAAAAGTGGGGCCCAGGGACACCTGGGTAGCTCAGTTGGTTAAGCGGCTGCTTTTAGCTCAGGTCATGATCCTGGGGTCCTGGGATGGAGTCCCGCATCGGGCTCCTTTCTCAGCGGGGAGCCTGCCTCTCTCTCTGCCTTTGCCTGCTTGTGCTCTCTCTCTCTCTCTCTCTCTGACAAATAAATAAATAAATATTAAAAAAAAAAAAAAAAAAGAAGGTGGGGCCCAGAATGAAGCCAGAAAAACAGCTTTCAATATTATTAAATGACATTAATATGCCAAATCGTTCTTTGTTTTGTTAATTGGGAAATAAATGAACATGCAGTAGGTATGACATGACCTCTGACCACAAAATACTGTTACATATTGACTTTTAATAGCCAAATTATGGTAGGTAGAACCCTTACTGAACAACTGCTCTGTATTAGCCCCTTCCTAATGCCCACTATGAGACCCTCAGAAACCTATAATCCAGTTTGCCATTTGGTGGGGTTTCCTCCTGGCAGTGCCCATTATCATAACACTAGCATCCATGTCCAGGGTGGTGTCTCAAGTGCTTCCTGTCCTTGGCATGCCAGAGAATCTCTGGGTTCTCTGCTGCAGTGGAAAATCCAACTTCTTTTCTGCTGAATGTCACACTTTTTTTTTTTTTTTAATCAGGGCCAAGGTAAATAGTTCCCCTCTTAAACAGTTGTTCCTTTGTGCCGCTGAAAATCCAATTTTTTTTTTGCTGAATGTAAAACTTTTTTTTTTTTTTTTAAATCAGGGCCAAGGTAAATAGTTCCTCTCTTAAACAGTTCCTGATGTGAGCCCCTTGGCTATGAATTTAACAAATCTCATTAAAAAATTCCTCCCTCGTTCCCAATGATCTTTATTTTTTCCTCTTTTCCAACTCCCCTTCCTGCCTTCCAACCCTCTGTGCCCCTTCCTAAAGCATATGCTTCTTTCTGCCCCAGCTGTATAATAAAGCTCTTGGAAACACAAAATATATGCTCGGAGGGACATGGAGCATGGGAGAAGAAAGGGGGCATATTGTTGGTTTTAAAAGCATCTAGGCTCTACTTCAGTGAGGCAAAAATGTCCTGATAAGCTTACAAAAAGAGACTCTATAAAATGTAGACCCTCACTTATTCTGAAGGCCTTTCCTCTTATCAATTCTCCTTGGTTGCCCTGTTTTCTTAGATGTGACTGAAGGGCTAAAATAACTACATTTTGAGGCAGTAGCCATTTTTTTGTTTACATTTAACTATGAGTGACCCAGAGCTTGCATAAATTCCAGACAAGGAGACACGAATTCCAGGAACAGAATTGGTTACTAAACCACAAACTACCCCCACTTCGTCGATAAGTTAATCAAGATCCAACCGGTCTTGCTACTCCCTGCAACTTTCCCGCCCCGGTACAAACAACTTTCAAAAAATATCCCCTAGGGATGCCTGGGTGGCTCAGTTGGTTAAGCAGCTGCCCTTGGCTCAGGTCATGATCCCAGCGTCCTGGGATCGAGTCCCACATCGGGCTCCTTGCTTGGCAGGGAGCCAGCTTCTCCCTCTGCCTGCCACTCTGTCTACCTGTGCTCGCTCTCTCTCTCTAACAAAGAAATAATAATAAAAAAAAATCCCCTAGACAAAGTAGCCAATCCCTGCTGAACAGCACAGCTTCAGCAACCCCAGCACCAATCATTTTAAAGGTCGCCTATACGTGTGATTTTGCGC
>ML109078.1:0-13859 GCA_003697995.1 Taxidea taxus jeffersonii
CAGATTTAAAAGACAGATTCCTGGGCACCATCTCATACTGTCTGTAATAGAATCTCTGGGGATAGGGCCTGGGAACTGGTATTTTAAGCAAGGTTCCCAGGTAATTTTTAAGTATAGTCAAGAAAATCTAGAGGATTAGGGGAAACTGACACTAATGTCCATTATATGATGGGAAAGGAAAGTGAAAGAGGAGGTAATTCCTATGTCTTGAGTACCTATTATGTACCTGGAAAAATATTCAGTAATTTCATCAGTGTTATCTCTTGTAATCCTCAAACAGGCTGGTGATATAAATCTTACTATCAATCCCTTCTTACACATAAGGAAACAAGTGAGATAACTCATCCAAGGATCTATTAATGGTAAGTCGTTGGGCCAGCATATAAATTCTGGGATGACCAGCTCCAAAGTTCTTCTCACCCTGCAGGAGTTCTCAGCAAAACTTAGAGGGAGCGAGAGAGGGCATGAAAGTACAGCCACACTGAAAGTTTCCTGGGTCAGACTGGGGGAGCTGGGCATATCCTAGGTCTGGCTGGAAACCCCTGGATTAAGACCCCCTTGACATCTGAAGGGGATAGTGACCCTCTGAGCTCTGACTTCACATCCTGGACCCTGAGTCAGGAGACTGGTGAGCTTCCACTGGAGAAATTGTTGGCCATCTGCACAATCACAAAACCTAAAGGTAGAGGAGACAGTGCTTCTGGACTTCATCACAGGTGCAGCACACATACTGGCCTTCTGGCTGGGGCTTTAAAGACCAGCACCAAATAAAATAAAATAAAATAAAGACCAGCGTCATCCAGTATTCTGGCTGGACCTATATATATGGCCTATGAATGGAGGGTGAAAAAGAGAGGCTGGTCCTGTTCACTTACAGGAAAGGGGGACTAAAAAAACCATTTGTGTGAGGGATTGTTTCATCCAACCCAGGTTGGGGTGGAAAGAAGGAATAGTTGACTGCAAACCCTGAAAAACAGTGACTCCCTCCTATTTGGGGACTATAGGTCTAAAGCTGTGGTTCTAGTAAAGTCCCCTGGGAAGGTCTTAAAAATTCTGCTCCAGATGACCTCAGTAGGAAGCCGTGGTAAAGAAGCACTGGTCAAAAGCACCTCTGATGGTCAAGAGATACAGTTAGAGCCTGCCAGTGTTCTAGAAGGAAGCTTGCATTCAGTCATGGTTGGAAAAGCTGAGGTCAGGTGTACACACACCATCAGCCGATGTTTCCAGAGAGCTGGAACCATCTGGGGTTTGGCTTGCTGCCAGAGCAGGGTCCCTTCCATTTTAAATTTACCTTGTGGGGCAAAACTGGCCCAGGAGAATGAAGAAAGAAACGTGTGTGGAAGGCAAGGAGGGAGAAGTGGGACATGATAGATAACAAAGAGAGACGAAAGAATGCTGTTTCAAGCAGAGAACACCAGCATCACAGAGAGGGGACTGGGGAATTTTTAGTGGATCGGTGAGGGGCAGAGAGTACCCAGTGTCCAGTTTTAGAGGAAGTGCTCTACTCACTGAGTGGATGATGCCTTGCAGAGCCTGAAAGCCGTCATTCACAGGAAACACGTGGTCCTTGCTGTCCGCAATCCGGGCCAGCTGAGAACACAGCAAACACACAAACACACATGAAGAGGGGTCAGGCTTGGCCACAGAGAATGGAGGAGTCCAGGGGGCTCCATTGACCTTTAGAACCCAGAGGAACCGGAGGGCTTGGGCCTCACTGAAAAGCCCTCAGTAATAATGAGCTTACCAGGGCTGGTCCAGCTTTTACATTTGTTTTAATACTTTTCTCCTTGGAGCAGAGGTAAGAATGCTCTGCTAGATGAACAGTTGGCCTGGGTTGATGTATTTATGGGTTGGGGGGCAGGCCATTGGCTCATTTTTCTCCATTCAGATTTCTGTTGGCAACTGTATTTGAATCGAACAGACTCAGGTTTCCTTTCAGAGTCACTTTAAAAAATAAATACAAGTTTTGGTGTTGGGCAAGGCCAACGAATGGAGCTCTTTACCTTTCGCCCAAATTGCTCCCTGAAGAGAGGACCCTTGCAATTAGTTTCGCTCTCTTGCTTTATGGAGCAGAGGACAGGAGAAAGAAGAGTCTGACCTGTGGACTTTTCTGCTCCGAATCTATAGTTCTGGGACTGTCACAGTCATGGTCAGTGCCACGACCTACCCTGCTTGCAAAAGTAACACATAACCAATGGGAAGTTTCAGAAAACCCAGGAGGGTTAAAAAGAAAAAAATTTACTCATCTATCTGTCTATCTATCTATACATCGATCTGTCATCTATCCATCCATCACCCACCTACCATTTTTCTCTTATTAATCTGACATACTACATAGTCTTTCATACTTTCCCTACTCAAATACACACATTTATTTTAAGAGTGGACTCAGACCATTCCCACATTTTTGTGACTCTATTTTATTCACCTAATAACGTATCATAAGCATTGTCCCATGTCATTAAAGCAAGAAGAAATAATGACCTACACTGAGGAACATTTATATAGGTTGTTAGCAAAATTTCACAATTTGCATATCTATACTTGTACATACTTTTTGGCCACTTGCCGATTATGCTCAACCCTTGAACAACATGGGTTTGACCTGAGGAGGCCCCCCTACATGTTGATTTTTTTTTTTCAGTAAATACAGTAAAATACTGTAAATGTATTTCTCTTCCTTATGATTTTCTTCATAACATTTTCTTTTGTCTGGCTTACTTCGTTATAAGAATACAGTATATAATGCATATAACATACAAAATACATGTTAATCAACTGTTTATGCTATTTCCAGTCAACAAGAGGCTGTTAGTAGTTCAGTTTTTTGGGAGTCAAAAGCTGTCCATGGGTTTTTGACTGTGTAGGAGGGCTGATATCCCTATCCCTTGCACTGTTCAGGGGCCAACTATTTTTATTTTTTGTACTGAAAATGCACTGGATTTCTAATAGGAGAAGAGGGATGTTTGGCATTTAAGCAAAATTAGATTTGTTAAATTAAGAAGAAAACAACCAACAAGTTTCTTAATTTTATTCAGAACTCTTTTGATGCCTTCGCAATTTAAACATCTACCAAGAAAGTCAACCAAAGAAGATACCGCCTGGATAGCCTGCGTTCACCGCCCCCAAGTGCATGGGCTTGGCTTCTCATCCCTTACAAGCCCAATAATTCTTGCTTGGTCAACATTTATGGAAAAATAACCTAGTTAAGGGGTGTTTGTGCTGCTGCACTGAATACACGTGTTCTCTATCATTCACAAGCTCCCAAATCTGAGGAAATCCATACCTGTGTTTCATTGAAATCCTTCACACCGACACAGTAAACAATGGCACCAAGATCTCGAGATCTGTTAGCCTAGGTCAATGGAGAACGGCTGTTAGACAGAGAAGTGGCAAATATACTCCTTTTGGAGGAACCAGACTAACTTCCACGATCAGGTATTTATTGAGCACCTACTATGTACCACGTACCACAACGGAGAGGGCAATCCCTGTTCCCGAGGAGCTCACCCTCTAGTAAACAGCATGTTCTGCTGTGATGCATGTGGGACATGAGGGTAGTGAGTAGCCTAATGGGATGGGTTGAGAAAGGGTGTTAGAAGTAGAGTCTTGATGAAAGGATTTGAAAGATGAGGGGAGGAAAAGGGAACGGCAGGCTAGGCTAACTCTATTAAATACTCTTGGTGGGGGTGCTCCTTGGGTGGCTCAGCCGGTTCAGCACCTAGCTCTTGATTTTGGCTCAGGTCACGATCTCAGAGTCCTGAGATCAAGCCCTGCATTGGGCTCCATGCTCAGCGCAGAGTCTGCTCGGGATGCTTTCCCCTCCCTCTTTCCACCCCAGCTCATCTCCTGCTTGTTCTCTCTCTAAAGTAAAAATAAATAAATGGACTCTTAAAAATATATTTTGGGGAAATGATTATTCCATTCCTCTGAAGAATTTTTATTGACATACTTTTCTTCCTTTGTAATAGCAGAATGGTATAATAGAAAGGATGTGGCCTTTGGAACTTGATATACCTAGGTTTGGCTTTGCTCTGTAAAGTGTTTGGGGATCCAATGAGATAACATTTTCAGAGCTCCTCATGCAAGGCCTGGAACAACACGATGCTTATAAATGTCAGCACCCTTTGTGAAAAAGGCCTTTCTCATTCCCATAGAGTATACCTGTTTAATGGTCTGGGAATTACAGTCTATATTCGAGTAAGTGAAGCCATGACCATCTCTACAATTAAGTATCGAGAGGGCAACATAATGAATAACACCCACATATTGGCTTGATCTTAATATTTGATTTATTAAATGTTCTGATGTCTTATTTCCAGGTTCTTCTGTGTTTCAGCATAGAAAATAAAAGTTGGAAATCATTGGAATATACAGGAGGCACTTAATAAATTATTGATAGTAGACACATAATAGGTGCTCAGTGAATGTATATGGATCTGAATTGTGTTCCTCCTCCACCCCTGGCTTTAGTATTCAAACCCACGTGTGACCGAAACATTCTGAAACACTGAATTTTAGAAGAAACAGAAACATATCTTTTTCCCTTCATTTTAAAAATATCCCTTGCTCCTTTAAGGATAAAACAAAATTTAGACACAGTCTATCTCTAGCCTTATCTGTAATAACTTATCTGAATCTTTCCCTCTAATTGGGCTTTATATAGGATAAAAATGGAAAGATTAATTTCTTTATGTATCTTGAGCTTTATCTTGCTTTTTCAGAAAGCCTCCTCTTGGCCCTGGCACTCCAAATATTTTTCCAAGTTTGTACATGCCATACCTAAAATTCTTTTCTACTAACCCATATTTTAAGCCTCTGACATCCATCATTTATTTCATATTCAGTTATTTCCTTATTAGGGTTTTTACTTTATTTGACTGTTGTTCAGGACCTAAAATAAGCCATTCTGCGTTCCCACTGTATAGTTAGTTTCAACTTTGGAATATGAGAATACATTATTTTCCAAATGCACAGGCAGGGTCTGTCACATTTACTTGTGTGTTTCCGCTGCAAATGGTATTTTGTACTAGTTACGAGTAAGGAGAAGTAGTGTTTACCTACATCATTTCCTCATGCCCTTTGCCAGCAGAGGCTTCAAAAAGCATCACTACAACCTTACATGGTAAGCACCATGAGGGCAGCAAACGTATCTTCTCCACTTGTTTCCCTAGTATCAGGCAAAGTGTCCAGCATGTGCGGAGCTCTCAGTTAACACCGAATGAATGAATGAATGAATGAATGCCAAGGGTGCTGGATTTAAATCAAATAATAGTCAAGAGCTTAAGATAAGGGTCATGCCCTGATTAATTCCTCCCCCAGAGGCCAGCATCTCCTTCCTCACCTCCTATCTTTTTCCTTATTGTGTTTCTCTCTAACTTGGCTCGAAGGAGATTTTGTCACGTTGTCAGTAATGGTGAACTGGTTTCTTGGGCCAATTATACATGTGGCTCAAATCTCAGACTAGAAAAGAAGGGATTTCCTAAATATAAACATTAATTCTTAATTCCTGAATAAACCCCTTTTTCTGAAACTCTTTATACAAACTGGAAGCTGCATTTAGAGAGAATTCTCTCACTTGCTCTACGGAGTACTTTTTGAGAACATAAAGAAAAGGAAGGAGAAATACTGTAGGAGTGATTACACTTTACTTTGCTACCAATTAATATTCAACTTTGATTCTCAGAGCAAGAACCTCAATGACTAATATGTTCTGACAAAACTGTTTCTTGCATATTTCAAGTAATTCTTTCCCCTCCTGTTTCTTCAGCAGAAATGGAGGAAAAACGGCACTAACGTTTTTGTTTAAATGGGTTACACAGTATTTCGAAACTGCTAGATAAATATAGTGCTTTCAATCAAGTCATGGTGAGCAACTTTTAACCCTTAAAACACAGAGTCACAGGCAAATATTTTGAAAGGGGAAAAACACTGACCATGTGTAAGGTATGAGAGTTCACCTTTAAAAAAAGAATTATTATTATTTTTTTACATATGAGGCACTATTTTACCCAGGGGCTTTACGAAGAACACCCATCATGTTGTCTGGGTAGAAAGAGTGAAGCCCATTTCAGGAGGAAGGTGCCCTATTTCCATGTCTGTGTTAGACACAGGCCAGGCCATTGCTTACCTCCCTCTCTGAATAGAAAAAGAGATCTTCATGGAGTTCCCCATCGGTCAAAGCAATGATGACGCTGGCCGTCCTGTATCCTGCTCAACACAACACAGACCCACTCAATCCATCTTGCCGCACTCAGGGAAACCCCCTCTCAGTCCTGGGGGTTGATGTCTCATAAGTTCAACCACCTGAGGTCAATATTATAGAACCAACAAATTTTTGTTTGGGACTAGAAGCACCTCCAGCACGAAGAAGAAGAATGCATCTGTGGGGACAGACTCTGGGCAGCGGGGGTGGGGGGGATTTGTTTGTGGGTTTCCCAGTCTTCTCTCAAAAAATGGCCAAGCCTGCTGGAATGGTCCCTGGACTGATAGCTGGGAGTAGCTCCAGTAGATTAAACTTCTAGGATTTTCTATTAACAGTCCATGGGACTGACGTTAAGGCCTGGGGGGAAACTCTACCACATGGGCTGTTCGGGAGTCCTTCCCACAGGCCGCAGCTGACCATACCCATCACCCCTTGAAGAACTGGACAAGAAGAAACAGTCATCATGATATTAGACCAGCTGGAAAAGTCTACTAGAATTCTTCCAGTGATTTTTAGACTTGTAATAACATGGCTGATGGTTGCTTTATATTAATGAGCCTTAGTGTCAATATTCGATCTGTTCTATTTATCACAGTTGAGAGGGAAATAGGAAGCAGACACTTCTACAGGCCCGACAGAAAAATCCCCACTGTAATACTGAATCTCTTTCAAAAGATTTGCCTCAGATAAAGAAAGGCTATCCATGAAAGACACTGTAGTAATAGTAATAACAGCTAAAATTAAAATAAAAAGTATATTTTCTATACATTAAGTATATTGTATGTATTTTTTTATCATTTAAATCAAGCCAACTTTAAATCACACTGGTATCTTAATCTTAATATCATATCCAATTAGAGTAATGAAGAGGGTTGGAGCTTGGAGAAGGACAAAAAAATTAAATCTGACAAGAATATCCAAGACTTTATTAATCTACCCAAGTACTTATTAATTTAATGAATTCAACATGCAAAGCTGTTCACGGACATTATAGACTGTGGCCCATAACAGGCTCCTCATTATTTTTATGTAACCTTTTCTGGGCATCAACAGGACAGTAGAATTTGGCCAGGTACGTGTCGTCTTGCTATCCATTTCTTCCCTGTGATGAGGTGTGGAGGATTATGGGCAATGTCGCATTTATCTTTTGTCATGTGAAATTACTGAGGCAATTTTCCAGCAGCCAACACAGAAAAAAAAATGTGATAATTCGTATTATGGTCTTACCTTGACTGTTTTCATAATAAATCTGCTCGCTGGCCTGAAAAACACATGGAAGAGACTTCAGACCTAGAGCCACTGTGTGCTGCTCCAAATACCATAGGGGGCCTTGGGCTCTGGGGCTGCCTACGTAGGCCGGCTCAGTCTTGAGTCTTTATGTAACCCACCCACACTTTGCTCAGGTATCAGTGCCTGGCCTTCATCTAAAGTTACCTTGACATTTACTTAATGTGCTTGTGAACATGGATCCATGTCTTACTTCTCACAGACTGGGGCCTGTTTTCCTTACGACTGAAGTCACTGACGTTCCGTCTCAACACTCATGCACCCTATAGAAAAGTTTACCTTGGAAAGGCCAGGGACTTGCATGTGTCACGATTCAGGAGCGTCAGCCAAGCATTAGCTAACAAGCCCTTTATCGGTGTCAGGGAAGGAGCAAGGAAATTCCTTCTCTGGGATAGAGTTATCAATGCCCAAGCTTGTGGGAAAATTGTTTTCACTTTTTTGCTTTCGGGGGTTGTTCGGTTCCATGTGTCTTATCTCATCGGCCATCCTTATGTTGATGTTTCCCTATCATACTTTGGGGTTGAAAACAATTTTAAAATTACCCTTTCAAATCCTTCATGCATGTAAGTGTCTCCTCCTGGCAGGACCTTCTGGAGTTCTTCTAGGCCCTGACGGATCTGCTCTCTGAAATCCAAAGACACCAGGTTAGTCCTATTAGAGCATTTTACATGTTGCTGTGGGGAGATGTATGCATTAAACTTTTTTTGTGGATCCTGCCATAATTCCCCATGGTCCCCCAAAAGCCTATTAGAGGCAAAGTCTTTGTAGCACATTATCCGTTCAGGATCAGTCATAGGGGAGGATGAATGGGATCTCAGGTGAAGGGACCCTCTTGCAGGAATATCCACCGCTCATAAGGGTTTCCCGCCCCTCAACAGGACACAGTTTTCATTCTACATTGGAAATGAGTCCTAAAAGGCAACCGCTCCCGAGGGGACGACACGACAATTCAGGAAACTTTTTATCAAGATGCAAACAGCTCACGTGAGCTGGAAAGAGAAGAGCACCAAGAGCCCAAAGCCACTGCAGGGACTGAAGGTGGGAGGGCCAGGAGTCAGGAGCAAACTCTGCCACCCACAAGGATGGGTCGAAGGAAACCGTGTAGTCAGCTTTGAAAATAAAAGCTCAGGCAATCAACGCTTTCCAGGACAATGAGGAGTGTTTTCTGGGGGCTGGTGTCCGTGTTTTCTCACTCTGGTTGCTCGAGGTAGTAGGGGAGGGGCAGGAAGAGGAAGTGGGTTATGGGACTGGGAAAAGGTCCAACTGGTGATGGGAAATGTGGATGGTCTGGGGATCCAAAACAATCTTTGGAGAACATTCTCTCCGGGATGTAAGATGTCCACAACCATATTCTTGTCTTTTAAGTAGCTCCATACCATGTCCAAAAGGCAAAAAAAGCTAATTTCTGAGGAAACATTAACTGTATTCATAATCTGTAAGCCTATGAAAGGTATGGCATTACCTTTCTCTCACTGGGGTCTCTTTAGTGACAGAGGTGGAGAGGCACTATTTAAATTAGGGAGGGAAGCTTATTTTGAGTAAGGAAAGTACTTCCCATTTATTGAGCTTCCGCTATGTACAAGGCCCTGCCCAAGGATTTCTGATTTTATGTTCCAAGTAACTGCTCAAGGTGGGCTTTATTGCTCTCATGCCACAGGCGAGAAAATGTGGTTCAAAGACATTACACAGGAGAGCAGAGACTTGAAATCAAATCGGTCTGACTCAAAAGTGCCTCTCTACCCTGCCCAGCATTCTCCTTACGTAAATCAGTGCTAGAGAAGTGGGAGGTTTCAGTAACACTTGCTTAATGAGGAACAATGGTAATAATTTCTAACACTGTCAGAGTATTCACTATGTGCCAAGCCCTGTTAGAAATACACCACTGATAATTAAGTCACTTATATCTTATGAAAGGTAGATATACAGTTAGGTCCATCTCCCAGATAAGGAAACTGAATCACAGGGTGGTTAAGGAACTTGCCCAACATCTCTCAACTACTAAGTGCCAGAGGGTGAACTTGAAATCCAGAGGCCCTGTTCTCCATCACTATGATAAACTGTTTCCCCTTGAACGAATGAAGAAAATTCATTACTGTCTTATCCTGGCAATTGCTTGGGGAGGAAACCTAGTGCAAAATTAACTTTCTACTATAACTGATGCGATGTCGTGGCCATGGGTGAGGCCGGATTGCCAAATTGTTGTAAGTTTTTTTTTTTTAATTTTTTGAAAGATTTTATTTATTTATTCGACAGAGAGAGACACAGTGAGAGAGGGAACACAAGTAGGGGGAGTGCTAGAGGGAGAAATAGGCTTCCCACTGAGCAGGGAGCCCGATGTGGGGCTTGATCCCAGGACCCTGGGAACATGACTTGAGCCAAAGGCAGACACTTAATGACTGAGCCACCCAAGCGCCCTGTAAGGTTTGTTTTTTTTTTTTTTAAAGATTTTATTTATTTATTTGACAGGCAGAGATCACAAGTAGGCAGAGAGGCAGGCAGAGAGAGAGGGGGAAGCAGCTCCCTATTGAACAGAGAGCCTGATGTGGGGCTCGATCTCAGGACCCTGGGATCATGACCTGAGCCGAAGGCAGAGGCTTAAACCATTGAGCCACCCAAGCACCCCACCCTGTAAGTTTTTTTAAAAGACAAACAGAACAGGGGTTTGCCCAAGCCCTGGCCTGGGTTGCTGATGCTTCTCTCATGGAATATTTAAGACCAAGTAACTCAGACTTTGGGAAATGTTCTGACTATGGTCTGCTTTTGTATTGGTGCCCAGATATCAGACCATTTGCCCAGCTGCCCAAGTCAGAGACAGGAAGGCTTCTTGGCCCCTCCACTTTCACTCTCCCCTCTCCTTCTGCTCCCCCTACCTAATCTGTCACTGAGTCTATCAGTTCTGCTCTAGACATCCGTGAAACTGACTACTTCTCTCTCTTCTGCCAATGCCACGGTCTGAGCCATCACTGTCTCTTGCTTAGACCACTAAGACGTCACTCCTATCTTATGACTGTCCTCTTTCCCTTCTTCCATTCATTCTCCACATGGCCGTGACAATGTTCTTAAAATACAGAATAGAACATGCCACTCACGCCGCTGCCCCAAACCCTTCCATAGCAGTTGATTACACTTGCTGTAAATCTGAAACCTTTGCCAAGCCTTCCAGTGCCTACACGGGATGGTTCCTCTGCCTCCCTGTCCAGCCTCATCTGTACCACTCTGCCCCCACTCTCCTTGCTTGGGCCCCTTGGTCTTCCCAAGCAACTTTCTCCAACAGGCCCCTCACACCTGCAATCGTTGTTGACTGTGGGCTGGGGATACCATTGCCCAGCTCTTCACTGGGCTAATTCTTACCCAGCCCTCAGTCCCAACCTTAAATGTCAATTGCTCAAAGTAGACTTACTTGACTCCCCCTATTCAGACTAACTCCCTCAATTAGACTTTCTCATGGCACCCAACAATTCTGAACTAATAACATTTGATTATGTAATGATTTGCTTAGCTACCCCCCTCACCAGTTCGAGACTCCAAACTCCATGAGGTCTGGGCCTTGTCTGTTTTTGTCCCCACTATATCTTCTGTCCCTACTAAAGTGCATGGGACAGAAATGACTATTTACTGAAGAAGTTAATCATCCCAGGAAGAAGTCAGTCTTGGGGGCAGGGATGAGCTTCACTTGGCCATGTGGAGGGAGGCCAGGCAGAAGCTGACTTGATAATTGATCCTAGATCTGTCCCCATGTGGTGGTTAGAAGCCATTCTCTATATTGTACCTCTTTCTATTACCCTGGGTATTTCAATAAATCCTAACAAAAGGCATAGTTTAATTTTAACTCTGTCATTTGGTGATAAGAAATGATATATATCTGTGCATTAGAAGGAGGGATAAAGATGAAAGCCATGTCCCTCACCGCTGCCCCCACTGGGAAGGGAGAGGGTGACATTATCAGTCCCCTGCCAGAGGGCAGCACTGCCCGCCGGTCAGTAGTTTCAAGAGGGTAAGGACAGTGACAAGGTGGCAAAAGGGTGAGGCTGGGATATGGGACTGAGGTTGGGATAGGAAAATGGGTTTTTGTTCCTGAGTACACAGAGGTGGTATATGGAACACTTCAGAATAGCTGGGGGCACTAAAGAGATGGGGGCTAACTTCTGACAATTAGGTGAGAAGAGATTGGACATTAAACGTAAATGTGAAAAAGAAAAGCAAATGTGGCATTATCTTTGCAAAGTTTGGGACACTGGGCAACATTAAATTGGAATCTTGTGTTAAGACTGAAGCTTAAAAAAAGAGGGTTAAAAAAGGCATGTTGGGGGTGTGGAAAAGGATCCTTGGCTTCACTGTATTTTTTCTCTGCCAAGTAAAGTCTGGGAACTGGGGTGTTTTCTCTAAGCCTATTTCCTTTTCTTTATAAGTATTTTCTTGGGCTTTCTATTTTTTTGGTACCAGAACAAGCAAAGGCTGTTTTGGAAAATGTCTTTCTCCCTGATACTTTATGTCTGGCAAGATAAGAACTCACCAGCCCCAAGCAGTGATCACAACCTCCCCACATACCACCCTTCTTGGTGGAAAGATCAAATGACTTCTGGCCCCATTTCCCTACTCCCTGCTCCTTCTCTAAGCACCCACAGCATCTAAGCCAACAGAACAGATGGTTTCATGGGAATGGTGGGTCTCTTTTAATTCTGGGACAAGAGAACTATTAATAGGGGCCTCCCCCATCCCCCAATGCTCTTTTAGGAATGGAAGAAAGCTGGTAGAGAGATCTTTTAAAGGGGTTGATAAGGACCTCTCCAAGGACTTGGTTATTACCAAATGAAATGTTATCTTCCTGGGAAATGAGAGAGGCAGGGAATCCTACAGAGTGGCTCCTATTAAAGAGTCTCCTATTTTCCTTGGTGGTTTCACATGTCTGCCAGTGTTCCTACACAGAAGTAAAGGGTCTCCAGGTCACATGTCCTGTGTTTCTTGTACAATCCCTGCAAGACTTAACGATGGGTAAAGAGTAAGATAATTTGCTGTTGAATGAATGATGGCAGCATGGATGCATGCATGCATCCATCCATTCATTTCCACAATGATTTATTGAGCATGCACCATGCCCCTGGTTTACAGGATAGGGGGTGGGAGAATCAGTCACAATGTCTGCTGGACTTTCTGTGGCCCTGGGAATTTTCCCATACTTCATGAAGATTACTTTCTGGGATTCTGGTTGTGATGTGACATTTTGATAATATTTGCTCATGGAAACATTAAAAGATGGACACACATAAGCATGTCAAGAAGCACTTCATTCAACAGGCTTTTTCTCCTAAGCACCCTCACGATGCTCCTACTGCAAAATCCTCCTTGGGGTTATGCAATGTCTACCACATTTTCGGTCTATAAAACAATCTCCACCACAAGCCCAGAACATCAACATCAGCTCTACATTGTCAACTTCTTGCTGCTTAGTAAAAGAGCTTCCAATTCTATGGACTTGGACTTTTCTCAAATGTCTAGCAGTTGTTAGCTTTGGAGTCTCAACTTATATTGTAAACACACATCGCTACTAACTACCGCTAATGCTGCATTTACAACATTTCCAGATGGCCTTATGGTTCCAGATGCTGGCTACCAAAAACATGGAGTGAAAAGAACAAAAGATCATAGATTAATTAAAGACCTTTCATGGTTACTTTTGGAGTCTTTATGTTTCATAGCCAATTCTAATCATTTGTTGATAATGTATATAAATCATAGCCTCTCTGGGACTTTTACTTAAGGATAGGCCAACATGATTAATGATATTGAGATGCAAGCTAAACCAAAGATCCTTTTTTATATATTTATATTTTTAGTGAGCTATAATTCATATATGGTAATATGTACAGATATTTATTCATTTCTTATGTATTGCTGAATTTCTTTCCAGATGTTGTTTATAATATTTCTTCATTATCTTTTAACATCTTTAGAATCTGTAGTAGCATCTTCTCTATACGAGTTGCTCTATGGATTATAGGATTCATCTTTATTTTAACACAGGCCACTGTTAATACTGTGCCACTTCTCATATAATGAAAGAATGTTTTAATTTTCTACTTCCATATATCCCCTCTCATCCTTTATGCTATTGTCAGATATTCTTTTATATATGTAATAAACTCCAAAATGCAGTTATCATATCTTAAGCAATCATCTTTTTGCAAAATTAAAAAAAATATTTATCATTTCTGTTATTCTTCCTTTTTTTTTGTAGATCTAGTTTACATCTGGTTATCATTTTCCCTTAGCCTGAAGAATTCCTTTAGTAGTTGTTCTTTTCTTTTCTTTCTTTCTTTCTTTTTTTTGTAGTGTAGGTTTGCTGGGGATGACTTCCTCAGTCCCCACC
>ML109078.1:14259-48324 GCA_003697995.1 Taxidea taxus jeffersonii
CCCCCCCCGGCTAAAAATGTCTTCATTTTTGCCTGCAATTTTAAGGATATTTTCACTGGATATAGAATTCTAAGTTGTCTTTATTTCCTTACATCTTCATAAAGAAATCACTCTGTTGTCTTCTGGGTTGCATGTCCTTTTATTCTGATGCAAAGTAAGTGATCTCCATTGTTGTTTCTCTGTTTGTAATATGGCTTTTTAAGATTATTTCTTTATTCTGGCTTTCAGAAATTCAACTACTTTGCACTTAGGTGATGTTTTTCTTTGTATTCCTCCTGTTTGGAGTTCTTTGAGGGTTTTGGATCTGTCTGCAGAATGCCATGTTCAGTATTCCAATTATACATATATTAGACCACTTGCTATTATCCCACAAATCATAAGGGCTCCCTCCTCTGCCTTCTGATCACTTTTCTGTCTCTTTCAGTTTGGACAATTTCTATTAACTTGTTTTTAAGTTCATCAATCCCTTTTCTATAGATACTGTATTTCAGTTCCATAGTTTTCACTTGGTTCTTTAGAGTTGTCTTTGTTGTTGTTCTTCTTCTTTCTGATATCCTGTGTCTCCAATGTACTACCTTTTCCTGTAAATTCTTTAACATATTTATAACTGTTGCTTTAAATCCCTGTCTGGTAATTCCAACCATTGAATGACCTGTGATTTGCTTCCATTACTGTGTTTTTTTCTTGATTATGGGTCACATTTTCCTGCTTTTTTCCCATGCTTCATTTTCTTTTCATTTGTGTTTCAGACATTTCAGACATTGTTTAAAAAAAAAAAAAAAGAAGTGGAAACTTAGGTACAATGTTGACTTATTTTGTTCATAAGCCTTTTATCTTTGGGAGCTGGGGGTGGGGTGGGGGCTGCTAACTTAGATTCCTCCTTGAGTTAGGTTGAGTTTGGGCTGAGTTATAGCTTTAATTAGACTCTGTTCCCTGTCATTAGCCTAATTCTCAGACTTCAGCCCTGCCCTGCCTTTGTGATCTTTTCGGTCTTTGAGTTGGGAGGGAAGTGGGAGCAGCTTCAGTCATTTTTGCTTGCCCTTGGATTCAACTCTGGTGGAACTCCAGAATCCAAGCACCACAGTGATCCATATACAGGATTATGTAATTTCTCTTCACTTTGCAGCAACTGTTTCACTGATACTTTCTTGGGGAAAATGCAGAGGTGCAGGGAGGGGAGAATTGTCGGAAGACATTTCTTTTTCATGCAGGGCTCCTCCAATAATCCATTCCTCTGGCACACATTATTGACTGAAGTTCAGCTGACTTTTCTTCACCCCTGAAAAGTCTCTCTAGGCTACCCTACTTTTGCCTATATCCAGACCATATCCATCACCCAGTGTGGAAGTTTCTATAGAACCCTGCTCAACTATAATGGGCTTGTTTCTCTCTAATTCACTTTGCCAGTTCTTCCTGTGTATCTGTTAACCCCACAGAAACATATGGAGTTTATTTTGTTGAGACTTTTTTGCTTGACCATGGAAATGAAGGTTTTTCACATCCCTCTACATCCTAACCAGAAGCAGAATTACTATAAAGCCTTTTTCTAAATATTTGTGACTACACATTTGTTTCAAGTCAGGAAGAAAAATACTAGAGGCTGAATACCAGCATATAAATATACTCTAGTATCTCCCATCTTAAAAAAACAAATCCTCTGTGACCCCACATCTCCCTCTAGCTATTGACCAATTTGTTTACATTTCTCTTCACAACACTTCTTGAAACAGTACTTGTATCCCCACTTCCCTGTCTTTCCGTGGAGACTTTCTTCAAATGTAGAGTGATCTTTGGTTGTTCATAGTGAATGAGTGAGACAGAAAGACTTGTTTCAAGCTGTGCATGCATGGTGGGGCATGCCAACTGGTGGATGACCAGCTTTTGTCAACAGGCTTTTTTGTTGGGGACCCTCAAATATCAGTGTACAGACATTTCTGCCCTCCCCCACCCCAAAGTATTTATTTCTACAGAAAACAAATTTTCAAACTCTTTCCTTAAGTATTAGTCTGGAATTGACAAGGAGGAAGGCTGGAAGCAGCCACATTTTTGATGCAGTTATCTCCATAATCACCCATGCCTGGTATGTGTGACTCTGAAACCATCATTGTACTTCTCTTCTCTGGTGGAACTGGAGGAGTAATTTTCAGATGTAGTGGGAGGCAGGTGGTTCTGAGGTTGAACAGTTCCTCAGATAAAGTCTTTTTAAAAGTTTAATTTTGGGGCGCCTGGGTGGCTCAGTGGGTTAAAGCCTCTGCCTTCGGCTCAGGTCATGATCCCAGAGTCCTGGGATCGAGCCCCGCATCGGGCTCTCTGCTCAGCAGGGAGCCTGCTTCCTCCTCTCTCTCTCTGCCTGCCTCTTTGCCTACTTGTGATCTCTATCTGTCAAATAAATAAATAAAATCTTAAAAAAAATAAAAGTTTAATTTTTTGGTTTTATTTAAATTCAAGTTAGTTAACATATAGTGTATTATTAATTTTAGGGTAGAATTTAGTGGTTCATCAGCTGTATATAACACCCAGTGCTTGTTACAGCAAGTGTCCTTTTTTTTTTTAAGATTTTATTTATTTATTTGACAGATAGAGATCATAAGCAGGCAGAGAGGCAGGCAGAGAGAGAGGAAGGGAAGCAAGCTCCCCATTGAGCTGAGAGCCTGATGAGGGACTCGATCCCAGGACCCTGAGATCATGACTGAGTCAAAGGCAGAGGCTTAACCCACTGAGCCACTCAGGTGCCCCAGCAAGTGTCCTTCTTAAGGCCCATTACCAATTACCCCATCCTCAGATAAACTTAATGATATTCTAGTTTTCACCCTGTTAGCCCTTCCTTGTCTTCTGCAGTATCTGCAGTGCTAGGCTTTGATCTTTCCAGGGTTTTGTTAGGCTACAGGCTTGTTTCTCCTAGCATCTCCTTCTACAGGATTATATTTTACTTCTCTCCACGCTGCTTACATCATTTGCCACTCCTCTCTCCTCTTTCCATACTCACTCATATAGTGTTCTTATGGCTTAAATATTCCTTAGTTTCTTCAAAGATGGGCTTTGTGGTTTTGTTTTGCATTCTCCTGGTTTTGGGGTGCTTTTTTGTGAAAGAAAGAGTAAAAAAAAATCTTTACTTCTCATTTTAATATTGGAAGTCTTCACCTTCTAACCCATTCTGCTCTGACCTTTGTCTCCACATCTCTGCTGGTCCCCAACCATCTCCACATTGCCAACCCAATAGTCATCTGGCTTCATCTTACTCAACATAGTTAGCCTCATCCTCAAGTTAAAATGCTTTCTTTTCTTGATTTCCATTATGACATGCACTCTCCATCTCCCTCATTTGTTTTTCTCATATTTCAGTGTGGACTTTTCCTTCTCTTCTAGAAGTCTAAAGATTGGAGTGCCCTAGAATTCCCTCAGACCCCTCCCCCCAACCATTCCCATATTCTCAACACCCACACTGTTTTATAAGTCATTCTTCCCATGACATTGATGCTAATGAAGGCAGTATGGCCTTCGGAAGAAGATGACTTAGATTAAATCTTAATTCTGCCACGTCCTAGGGATGCCAACTTTAGATTTCTCAAGTATAAAAATGAAGGTGTGGAACTAGAAGATCTACCAGCTCCCTTCCAGCTCAGAATGAGATATCTCATTTTATGTAGGGAGCAGAAACAGATCCTGGACATCTGCTGGGAACTGCAAAGGTCACAATTGGTAAACAGGAGCAGTCCACAATGTGGCACAGGGTCTGGTGCAGACCAGTAAGTGAAATTTACTAAGAGGAGCCCATCAGGGAATTTCCAAGGGTTGAAGCCTAAACTGGCATACAGGATAGGAGTGATGGTTTATAGGGCAACGTGATGAATTTGTCTAAATGAGCTGCTCTTTACACAACTCTGTTTTGGTTGGTTACTCATTCATGCAGTGGTTTTCACCAGGCAGTTTCCTATGGTACCACTTTGTTTTTGAAACAAATCTCTGTAAGACTTTCCCATCACTAAACCTTTTCCCCAGCTGAGCCATACTCTGCAGGAGATGGGAGTGGTGGAAAGCGGGTTCTGTATTCAGGGTTTCCCAAATATATAGCTTTCCCCTATGAGAACCTTCCGTTCCGTGCTCCTCTTAGTTCAATAAGTCTCTCTGGGTGAGTGTAGTATCTAAAATAGTCAGGCTGATATACTTGAGCCTGGTTCCACCGAACACAATGGATGTTTGTTGGGGCATAGGATAGAATGGTACTCTGCCAAGTCCTGTGCAATAGAGACTGTGGAGCCCAGAATCACCTTCTTGGATGGAAGCCAAAAGTGGACAGCCCTAGGGGAGATAATAGGCAAGCATCTTCTTTTTGGTCAGAACACATTTCTTTAGTATAAGCTGATGGAAAGTACAGTTTTCTCCAAAGATAAGACTTTCCTATCACACTTTGAAGCAATATTGGGCTGGTGATGGGAGAGTATACTATGTTCACACCAGATAATCCAACCCGCAAGTCATACATAAGGACAATCTATTTGAAAAGACGAGTTGAAGGATCATACACGGTGTTGAGAGTCAATGAGAACTCTTATAAAGCACTGAAAGCAATGAAAATTGCTTATAAAGCAAGAAAAATTGGCACAGCCCCTTTGGAGAACAAGGAAATCAAGTCTCATGAAGTTATACATTCACACACCATAAGACCTAGCAATTAGATCCCTAGTTGTGTACCAGAAATTCTTGCTTTAGATAGCCTCCCTCACTAGGAGACCAGTATAAGAATGTTGATTGCAACTTTGTTTATAACAGCAAAAAGTTAAAAAAACTAACTGTCTATGAATAAGAGAATAGGTAAGTACATGAGGGTACATTATTGCAATATAGTATGATGTAATGGAAAAGTATGAACCAAGTACAGCTATATGTATCTTCACAGAGAAAGTCTCAAAACCTGATAAGTGTAAAAAACACATTCAAGAAAATACACACAATATGACCATTTGTTATAAAGCATAATCTGAAAAAATATAATATATTGCTTGCAGGTATACAAAAATATCCAGTATCTGTTAAGAGGGAAACCCCTTAAATTCAGGATGGTGATTATCTCTGGTGAGGAAAAGGAAAGGGGGAGTATACATGGAGGTGTCAATCCCTCTAACATTTTGTAACTGTAACAAGCTCAGTGGTGGATAATGAGGCCATTATCTTTTCTGGGGGGTATACTTTTGTTCCACTTGAAATATTTAATAATTTTTAAAAATGGTGGGGGGTGCATAGCTATAGGTTGAACGTGCAGTTCACGAGACCATCAGAGCTGCTCAAGGGCAGCACTAAATCTCGGACTTGACCCTAGAGGCCAAAGGGCAGTGACTGCCCGGGCAGGAAGCACCGTAGAGATGCCTATGTTGACCAATGGAGGTTTGCCATTGCGGGGCCGCCAGAAACCAGGTGGGTTTGGTTTTTTCCGTTTCAGGTCTGAACACCCCACCATTCTTTGGTTGCAGTGACCACATCTGTATTTGTCCTGCTGGCCTCGTCCCGACCAGAATGCTTCTGCCTGCTGCTCTGTTGGTTTTTATTCTTTGTATGTGCTTGCCACATGTGGGATAGAGGTGAGGGAGGGAAATAACATTTCCGGAGGATCGGTGTTGCGCCAGCACCTCTGCTGGGCACTTCCCTTACGTTAATTTACGACAGGCTCAGAGCAACACCATACAGTGGGTGTCATTCTCTCCACTGCACATTTGAGAAAACAGATTCAGGGGAGTCCAGTAACAGACTGGAACCCAAACTGACCCTGGCACAAAGTCTGTTCTGTCTCTACTACATCTGTAATGTCCAGACTTGGTATAGGGCAATGCCTTTGTACACAAAGGCAGACCACACACACACACACACACACACACGCACACACACACACACATTTACATATATGTTATTTTTTTCAGAGCATATGTTGTACTCCATAATCTGAGGAAGAACTCAACAGGATTTTTATCTAAAATCAAACATGGTTATGTTATTAGATAGGACATGAATGCACATGCATTTTTAAGATGAAAGAATGTTGAAGAAATTTCTTGCTTTTTTTTTTTTTTAAAGATTTTATTTATTTATTTGATAGACAGAAATCACAAGTAGGCAGAGAGGCAGAGAGAGAGGAGGAAGCAGGCTGTCCGCAGAGCAGAGAGCCCGATGCGGGGCTCGATCCTACCACCCTGGGATCATGACCTGAGCTGAAGGCAGCGGCTTTAACCCACTGAGCCACTCAGGTGCCCTGAAGAAATTTCTTGCTTTTGATGGGCGCGTCAGGCTACACCCGAGGATCCCAGGAGTATCCTTTTATTTTCTTCTCCTAACAGGGAGGAAGAGCGTGAGAAGTACGCATTCCTCTCACAAATCAGTCGGCTCCCAGAAAGGCAGAATTGCTTCAAGGTGGGTTCTTTTTACCGTCACTGAGACTCAGGATGAGGAGCCCTTTGACAAACTTCCTCTGGAGACATTGCCTGTGCACGTCTGTCTGAAGGAGTCTCACTAGAACTGTTTACCCAGAGGGAAAAATAACCTTTCTCTGGCCTCATGCCAAAGCAGTATTTCCTACCTATATCTCCTCTATATAGGGATAGACCAGCCAAATGTTAAAGCTTTGGAGAAGGCTGTGAGCGGTGGAGGGCTGGGGACTCTCTGAATTGCTGAATTACTACGTGCCTGGCGTTATTAATCTCTCCAACAGTTCTATGAGGTAGGGACTATCATTCTACTCATTTTATAGATGAAGAAACAGGCATATAGAGGTAAGAAACTTTCGCATGGATGCAGACCCCTGGATCTTCTCTCAGTCCATAGGACAAGAGAATAAATATGCATGCTTCCCACTGTTTCTCTTAATTTTGCCATCAAATCTTTTGTACTTAAATAAAGAGTACCTAAAAATGTAACAAATCCAGGTTCTTTCAAGCACCAAGTATCTGAAGATTCGTTTTCTCTCTTGTTATTTTTAAAATTAGAAAAGGCTTTTAGAATGTCTTTTGGTAATGACAGCCTGTAATCATTCTGCTCCAGGAATCAAGCGATGTGTTCAGAATATGTCATATTCCCTCTGTGACACGAATGGCAAAACCACACTCTCCACCCAACCAAAGGATGACTGAGAGGGATGGAGAGTGTGGTCTCTTGGTTTCCATTCAGCAGTCTGAGCCAAGCATTCTTCATTTTCACTCCAACTCCTTAAGCAATGGGCAAGATACTTCACCTCTTAACCCCATGTGTGAAATGCTGATGCTACCTCTTTACCTCTTTGTGAAGAGTGTTTCCAAGCTGAAGTTTTAAAAGGTCCTGAAGATAAAATGTGAAGATAAAATGTGTAGAGGATATATGCTTTCAGAGAAGTGTTTTCTGGAAGAGGTCTGAGGGTTTGCGGTGGTGAACTGTGGATGCTGGGATTTGTCTTTAACTAAAAACTGTATATAATTGTAAAATTGTAGGAAACTCTAGAGGATAGTCATTAAAAGTGTGGACACCGGGGCCATCATGCCTGGGTTCAAATCCAAATTCCTACACTTTTATAGCGGAGTGGTCTTGTGCCTTCTTTGACTCAGTATCCCCATCTATATAATACATGTAATAAATGATTCTCATTAAAACTCATTAAAAATTCTCATTAAAAGTTTTAATGAGATTCATTTATTACATGTATTATATAGATGGGGATACTTACAAGGTAGGTATTATTAATTTTCTTACTTGTAATAAGTAATACCTTACTTACTTACTTACTTAATACCTTACTTAGAAATAGAAATTTATTTCTATTTATAATAGAATTTTATAATTCTATTTTATTTATAATAGAATTTATAATAGAAAATTATTAGAATTTATAATAGAATAGAAAATAGAAATATAATAGAATAGAATATAAATAAATATAGAAATAGAATAGAAATAGAAAATTAATAGAATTTATAATAGAAAATTATTAAATTTAAATTTAAAATTATTAATTATAATAGAAAATTACTAATTTTCTGTTATAGTTGAGAAAAATATTCTAGGTTATTGGTACATTATAATCCATTAATAAAAAATTATATATAGACACAAAAGTATGTGTACTTACGCATTTGCACATATACACAGGGATTGCTTCCATTTTACTATTCCCCAGATAAGAAACAAAAGATAGCAGCATGCATATCTTTGCAGTAAATAGGGTAGAGTATGTAATGTAGTAGGAAAAAAATCATTAGATTTAAAATTTTTAATTTTGCGAGTTAAAAAAAATCCTACCACCACTGACAACTGGTATGAACTTGGGCAAATAATTCAATTTCTCTGAGAAGAATTTTCCTTAGCAGTAAAATGAGGCCAGGGAGAGGGCTGGATAAGACATAATTTTTTGGCTCATGGTTGTTCTGTTATGCTTTGTTTTTTAATCTTGCAAGGTTTAGGAGGAATGCACGATTTCCAGGTGAAAACCAGTGCTTTGGGTCCACATATTTTAACTTCCCCCTTTTTTCTCCATAATGCTAGAGAAACAGCTAAACTACTATAATAGGGGGAAATGCTTTCCCTGCTGGAAAATAGGTAAGAGTGCCATACCCATGCCAGACACATGGGATAATTCCTATAAGAAGTATAGCAGCTGAGATTAGGTTGAGGGAGGACCCAGCAGCCTGTAATTCCAGGACATGAGGAGAAAAGTCTGGGGTTGGTGGTGCGTTCATTTCTTAACACAGGGATCCAGCCCCTACACCTGACTATCTTCACTTGGCTTCAGTTTCCTCCTTACCTCGGGCAAACTACCAGGTCTCCACCCTTTCCAAGCAGAAATTATACATCTAAATTTTCCCACAGTCTTTAGCCTGGGATCTTCACATTTTCAATAAAGATTTTTCATGATCCCTGACAGAACTCACCCCAGATCCCAGGACTGAGAAACTTCGTTGTTCCTTTTTTGAGTTATTTGGTTAAGGAAAATCTCAGAAGTTGGGAAGAAAAGGACCAATTTGAGGAATCTGAGAAAATTTCCCCTTTGAAGCAAGCTCTTATAAAAAATGGGGAGGGGCGCCTGGGTGGCTCAGTGGGTTAAAGCCTCTGCCTTCAGCTCAGGTCATGACCCCAGGGTCCTGGGATCGGGGCTCTCTGCTCAGCAGGAAGCCTGCTTCCCTTACTCTCTCTCTGCCTGCCTCTCTGCCTACTTGTGATTTCTGTCTGTCAAATAAATAAATAAAATCTTAAAAAAAAAATTGGGGAGCACATACAGCAATTGCAATTCATATTCATGATGAAGATACTCCATCTCTAACACAATAGCAGGGTACCACACACATACACAAAAGGAAAAATTCAGGATCAGAAAAATATTCATAGGGTTGAAAGACATTATCTGTCAGTTAAAAAATGCAATGACACAGAAAACAACAAATGAAAGATGAAAGAAATTAAAGAAAGCATAAATAAATGAAAAGACAACCTGTGTTCATGGATCAGAAGATTTAAAATTGTTAAGATGACAATACCAACCAAAGTGATCTACAGATTCCACGAAATCCCTATCAAAATCCCAATGGCCTTTTTCCACCCCCAGAAATAGAAAAACTTATCTTAACATTTATATGGAATCTCAAGGGACTCCAAATATTCAAAACTCACTCATAAAAGGACTAAAGTTGGAAGACTCACATTTCCTGGCTTCAAAACTTAAAAAGCTACAAGGCTATTACAAAGCTACACTAATCAAAACAGAGTGGTACTAGGATAAGGATAGAGGTGTAGATGGCCCAGAAAGAAAACTTTGCATATACAGGCAAGAATTTTCAAGAAGGGTGCTAACTATTTAAGGGGGTAAGACAATCTTTTCAACTGATGGGCTGGAAAAACTGCATATCCATGGAATGATGTTGGACCTTCCTTAAAACTTTATAGAAAAATTAACTCCAAGTGGATCAAGGACCTAAATGGGAGAGCTGAAACTAGAAAGCTCTCAGAAAAATCATAGAGGAAAGCTTCATGATGTTGGATTTGGCAAGGATTTCTTGGGAGATGACACCAAAAGCATGGGCAACAAATAACAAAATAGATAAATTGGACTCATCGAAATTAAAACTTCAATCAAAGTCCACTCTTAACAGAGGGAAAAAGTAACCCACAGAATGGGAGAAAATATTTGCAAATCACATAGCTAATATGGGATTACTTCCAAGAATATATAAAGAACTCTTAGAAATTAACAACTAAAATAAAAAACAACCTAATTTAAAAATGGGCAAAGGACTCAAATAGGTATTTCTCCAAAAAAGATACACAAATATGTCAGTGAGCACCATGAAAAGCTCAATATCACTAACCATTAGGGAATTACAAATCAAAACCACAATGAGATACCATTTCACAACCATTAGAATGACTGTTATTAAAAGAAAAAACAAAACCCCACAAAAACCCCCAGAAAATAGCAAGTGTCAGCAAGGATGTGGGGAAATTGGAATCCTTGTACATCACTGGTAGCAATGTAAAATGGTGCAGCTACTGTGGAAAACAGTATGGCATTTCCTCAAAAACTTAAACATAGAGTTACCATATTATCCAGTAATTCTACTTCTAGGTATGTGCCCCAAAGAACTGAAAGCTGAGACTTCAACAGACATTTACATGCCAATGTCCGTAGTAGCATTATTCACAACAGCCAAAAGATGAAAATAACCCAAAAGTCCATTGACAGATGAATGGATAAACAAATTGTGGTATATACATACAAGGGAATATTATTCTGCCTTAATAAGGAATGAAATTCTGACATATGCTACAACACAGATGGACCTTGAAAACATGTAAAGTGAAATAAGCCAGATACAAAAGAACAAATATTATAAAATTCCACTTACATGAGGTACCTAGAATAAACAAATCCATAAAGACCAAAAGTAGAATTAGAAGTTACCAGGGGCCGGGGACGGTTTCAGTTTGGGAGATGAGGAATTTCTGGAGACAGCTAGTAGTGGGATTGTTGCACATGTGAAGTTACTGAATTGTATGCTTAAAAATGGTTAAAATGCTAAGTTTAATGGTATGAATATTTTATCACAGTAAAAAATTTCAATAGAAGCTACAAACGGTAAGTTGAATACAAACAAAGTAATTAAAATTTGGTGAATTATAGGACAAGAGTGAAACTTTCTCCAGGAACTCAAAGAAAAATGATAAAGATAAAAATAAGAATAAGGACTTAGAATATAAAGAAGAATTTGGAATAGATTTAAGAATCAAATGGACAGAAGAAAAGTAATAATAAAAGAAATAACAGAAAAACACTTCTTAGACTGAAGATATTTGTTATGAGATGGAAAGGCTCAAATCACATACAAAGTATTACACAAAATCAATGAAGGAATCCACACCTAGATATATTCTCTTGACTTAATATTTTAATCCCAAGGATAAGGAAATTTTTTTTTTTAAGTATCCAGAAGGAGAAAAGAGGATACTCACAAAGGAGAATTGTATTAAATTGGCATTTTACTGTATGCAATAGAGAATAGAATATATACAAGGTAGCACTGTGTCATTTTCCAGAAAATTTAGGAGAAAAGGTAGTCAGGGTATAAGAATTTTATATTCAATTAAAATATTTACCTGGAGGTGAATAACAACAATTCTCAAATTTAAATTCAGCCTTACAAATTTTAATATTCACATACTTTTCAGGAAAATTTTACCTGAAAAAAGACTCTGCCAACTAAGGAATTAAAAAAATCAATAAAATAAAAATTTCAAGTACTGGAAAGGAAATATGTATGTGTATGTGTGTGTATTTATGAGACATAATGCAAATAATTCTTTAAAAATTCAGCAAGGAGAATAAATGACATTACTTAATTCTTGCCATTATAAAGACAAGCAAAATTCATTGGGAACTATTACTAGAATAAAAATGAAATTATACTTTTCCAAATTATACTTTTCAAATCACTGGTGAAAAATTAAAATATCAAGGAAGGTAAAATGCAAATAGGTGGACACAGATAGAGCTGTAAAATATTTTTAGAAATTTAAGTTCATAATATTTTTTGACAAAGGACTTAAAAAGTATGAAAGGTAACAGAGAGGTTATTTTATGTTGATAAGAAATATAGTTCATAATGAAAATCCATGTGAAATAAACATGGCATAAATTATAAAGCAGTGTGTTGGAGATTTTCAAAAACCAGTTATGGTGGAAAGTTTAGAAAATACCTCGCTGTCTTCACAGATCAAGTAAACAAAAATATAAGATATTTGATAAATTTAATCAATGTATTTATTTATTTTTTTAATTTGACAGACAGAGATAACAAGTAAGCAGAGAGGCAGGCAGAGAGAGAGGAGGGGAAACAGGCTCCCTGCTGAGCAGAGAGTCCAATGCAGGGCTTGATCCTGGACCCTGGGATCATGACCTGAGCCAAAGGCAGAGCCTTTAACCCACTGAGCCACCCAGGAACCCACAATATATTTCTTACATAAAATGTTTTACTCATCAAAGTACACCTATTGTCTAACATCCATGGATGATAAATAAAATTTAATCACATGCTAGTCCACCAACAAAAATTAAGAAATTTTAAGATTTTTAAAAAATGTATTTATTTGAGAGAGAGAGAGAAGGCAAGGGACAGAGCAGGAATGGAGGCAGAGGGGCAGAAAGAGAGGGAGAAACAGACTCCTTGCTGAGCAGGGAGCCCAATGTGGGGCTCCATCCCAGGACCCTGGGATCATGACCTGATGGGAAGGCAGATGCTTAACTGACTGAGCCACTCAGGTGTCCCCCAAATTGATAAATTTTAAAGAAGTAGAAATTATATATACCAATAATTTAGAAAATACACAGGAAAAAACCCTCATTCACGATGAAAGGAAAACTTAAAAATGCCCAGGAAAAAACTTACTACACACTGTGTGAGACTGGTTTGAAGAAAACAACAAAACCATCTGTCTCTTAAAACCTTAAGAAACGTAAGTGAAACGTAAGTGAATATACTCTTAGATAAGAAAATATATACAATAAAACTGTAATGCCATTTTGCTAATGTGACTCTGTACTTCCCATACAATTAAAATGAAAAATCCCAAGAATATTGTGGTACATTCAATAAATGATTTAAAATAACTATGGTAGGAAAAAAAAAACACAACCTACTAAAGACCAGGGGGATTTTCACTCAAGATCAGAAGTGAAGAAGGACTGGGGCGCCTGGGTGGCTCAGTGGGTTAAAGCCTCTGCCTTCGGCTCAGGTCATGATCCCAGGGTCCTGGGATCGAGCCCCGAATCAGTGTCTCTGCTCAGTGGGGAGCCTGCTTCCTTCTCTCTCTCTCTCTCTATCTCTATCTGCCTGCTTCTCTCCCTATTTGTGATCTTTGTCTGTCAAATAAATAAATAAAATCATTAAAAAAAAAAAAGAAGTGAAGAAGGACTGGACTTCCAGATGTTAAAACCAATAAAAACAGTGTGGCCCTAGCTAGGAACAGATAGAAATGCAATGTATCAAAATAGAAAACACAGCAATGGATCCAAGTCTATGAAAAAGTCTAATTTTCAAATTGGTAGTAAATGATTATTCAGCAAATAATGGAAAAACTGGCTAAAGACTTGGAAGAAAAGGACGGATGTTGGCCTTATACCTTACATCAGACTAATTTCTAGAAGTAATGATCTATGTGTAAAAAAAAAAAAAGTATAAAAATATTGTAAATAGGGGCACCTCGGTGGCTCAGTGGGTTAAGCCTCTGCTTTTAGCTCAGGTCATGATCTCAGGGTCCTGGGATCCAGCCCAGCATCGGGCTCTCTGTTCAGCAGGGAGCCTGCTTCCCCTCTCTCTCTGCCTGCCTCCCTGCCTACCTGTGATCTCTGTTTGTCAAATAAATAAATAAAATCTTTAAAAAATATATTGTAAAAAAAATATTGTAAATAAAAGTAGTCATAAAAAGGACAATAGCAGTCCAATCATAATTATGAATACTGATGCTAAATTTCTGAATAAAATGCAGAAAAGAGTTCAACTCTACACTAAAATAATAATACATGACAACCAAGTGTAACCAGAAATGTAAGAATGACCCAATATTAAAAACTTCTTAATGCATTTTCACTGTGTTAGTAGGTCAATATCATCTTACTAGATGCCAGAAATGCATTTGGTTACATTGAATATCTATTCCTGATTTCTTTTAAAGGAAAAGTTGGACATCCTCGAGATGATCTCATTTCCAAGTGATGAAACATCTGAAGTATTTAAAGAAAGATCAGGAAAAAGACTATCCAGGGAGTACTCAGGGGATCATATGCAGTAGTTAACACTAACATAATGTATCCTAACAGTACTTAAATTAGCATTAGATCCTTTATTACACTGATGAAGAAACCTGAAAAATGTGTTATAATTTGCTGACTGTTTTGTAAACCGATGAAGATAAGATATCTTGGAAGAGCAACATGATATAATGTAAAACACATGAGTTGGACCAAACCCAGAAACCAGAGTTAGGATACTAATTCTCCCATTTTTGTTATTTGACCATTCCAAGTTCTCTGAACTCAGATTCTCAGTGTCCCTTATCTATAAAATGGAAGTAATAGCAGGCAAGATGGAGTAAACTTGCTACTGGCTATCTCTCCTGGGGTGATTATTAGAGAAACTCTAGACAAAATAAAAAAGCCAACACATAAGGACTCTGAAAAGTAAACAAAGCAGATGAGCTGGGCAGAGTAGTTAAAACCTGAGAAGTAACCCAGACAAGCACGAATTCCACACATCCCACTCCCTTTCTTTCAGGGCTTTAACCTAAGGGTGAGTCTCAGTCACATGGTAGTGGCCTGGGAGCTCACCATATCTCAGGCCTCTGGGAAAGGGAGCCCTTGGGGTTCAAAGACTGTGGAGAGAACCCTCACTTTCATTTCTCTTTGATTACTCTTGCCTTTGCCCCACGGGTGACCTCAGTAGCCAAATTCCCAAGAGAAACACCATTTTTCTTGCTAGCGGACTTGTAAAGGGTGGCCTCAGTGGGAAACTTAGTGTGTAGGGAATCCTGCAGGAGAGAGAACTGGAGAAGGGGGTTCCAGTAATTCTGTGAAGCTGTGTAAGTCCTGATCTCATCTCCAAGCTGCATATGTGTAGGACAGACTCAAAGCAGCTTAACAGAGCCTTTGAAAACTGAACTGAAATAAAAACCACAACCCATGGAAGAGATAGAACTTGTGGTCTGAACCTAGTTCAATCAGAGAAGAAAGATTAAGAATATTCTACAGAGGATTTGAAGGTGACTCAAGTGTATGAACAACCTACTATTAAAAATTTCTAGGATACATTCTAAAATTACTCGACATACAAATACCCAGAAATGTAACCAAGAAGGTAATTAAGATGCCAATCCTGAGCTTATGGAATTGTCAGGCAAAGATTGTAAAGCATATCAATATGCTTTACGTATTTATTTTGTAGTATTTTTTTTTAAAGATTTATTTATTTATTTATTTGACAGACAGAGATCACACAAGTAGGCAGAGAGGCAGGCAGAAGCAGAGGGAGAAGCAGGCTCCCTGCCGACCAGAGAGCCCGATGCGGGACTCGATCCCAGGACGCTGGGATCATGACCCGAGCCGAAGGCAGCGGCTTAACCCACTGAGCCACCCAGGCATCCCTATTTTGTAGTATTTTTATAATACATTTCTACTAGTATTAGCTATTATATTCTATATGTCCTACTATAATTATATTATATGTAGTTAATCCAATGTATTTCTTTCATATGTAATCCCATTATATATTTAGTTATATTATATAAAATACATTTAATTATATGTCATATCTTATCAAATACTATATTTTTACATGTATTTAAATCTTTATATATTTATCTTATAACTATGCTCCATGAGGTAAAGGCAAATAAAAAAATTGAAATAAATAAATCCTTGAAATAAATGGAAAGATAGATGACCTCAGCAGGGGAATAAGAATTTTAAAAAGAATAAAATGGATATTTTAGGACTGTAAATCAAAGTATCTTCAATAAAAAATTCAATGGATGAGCTCAATGGCAGGATGGGGATGGCAGAGGAAGGAGGTAGTGAACATGAAGATAGATCAATAGAAATCATCTCATTTGAAAAACAGAAAGAGGAAAGATTGGAAAAGAATTGAGCAGGCCTTCAGGCAATGCAGAATCGTACCAAAAAGGGCTAAATCTGTGTCATTAGAATTCCAGAAAGAGACAAGAAAATGACTAGTACAGAAAAAATAGTTTAGGAATATGGCTGCAAATTCTTCAGATTTTCAGAAAAATCTTCAGAAAAATCAGAAAAATCTGTAGACTCAAGAAGCTCCTCAAAGCCAAAATAGGATAAACCCAAAGAAAACCATGTCTAGACAGGTCCTAGCCAACCTCCTAAGAGCTAAAGATAAAGAAAAAAATCTTGAAAGCAGTTAGTGAAAAATGGCATATTCCATATAAAACAATGCGACCCCGTTGGAAATTGAAGTTATAATGGTTCTATGGGGATATGTGAGAAATGATAGGTAAGGTGCTTAGCAGATAAAGCACACAAATGGTGGGTATTATTATTCTGATTGTAATTCCTTTACTACAGCACAACATACCCATTTATTTTCTGTTATATTTTTTCCAGCTTCCCGTAGTTTTCTTCGTATGGATTTGAAACCAAGAACTGGAAGCAAATATTCCTTTGATAGTATTTCTTTTGGTTTACCCACAATCTTTTGCTCTTGTTGAAACAAGAGCGTCTGTAAATTCACGTCCTGTTTTTGAACGTGTTTTTTTAAACTTATGTGCTGTCCTCACTACATCTGTGCAATAATGTATCTTTTACTCTCTTATAGGGGAATTGTGAAGACCAATTGAGATATAGGGAAAAACATAAAAATTCCTGCAACCAACTAAAACACTGGGAAGTCACATTTTTCAGAGATAGTAACAGCTCAGAAGTTCTGAAAGCCTAATTCTCTTATCCAGTCTAATGAGCAAGTATTTCAGAGAGGGAAGCCTCGTCCACATTTCTCCTTAGGCTGGTAAGGTTGTGGATGTGTCAGTAAACCATACACGCTTTGCCAGCTGACCCAGAGGTTAGGCCAAGCTGTCACTACGTGAAACCCACTCAGCCTTTAAGCAAGGCGTTTTTGGCTGTCTGATGCGTAGTTAGCCCTTAAATATCCAATGCTGCTTCCAGCAAAGTGGAGATTCCAGCCTCTGTTTCCTTGGTACAGGAAACTAAGAGCAGTGAAGTTAGGGCTACAACAGTATATTCAAAGTCAGATTCAGATGACTGATTAGAACCAACATGAGTCTGACCGACATGAGTCAAGCATGTAGCGAGTAGAACCAGCAAGCAGCAGCACCGGGCAGCCCGGGTTGTGGAAGGATGTGAAGAACGGGAGAGAGGGTTTTCTCGGAATGAAAGGCATCCTTGCATAAAGGATGTCATTGTGTAAAGACAGAGAGAGGGGGAGTCTTCCATACAGCCCATAAGCCAGAGACACTTCCTCGGAGCTTCTTAAAATCCTTGGCCGGGGCGCCTGGGTGGCTCAGTGGGTTAAAGCCTCTGCCTTCAGCTCAGGTCATGATCCCAGGGTCCTGGGATCGAGTCCCGCATCGGGCTCTCTGCTCCACAGGGAGCTTGCTTCCTCCTCTCTCTCTGCCTGCCTCTCTGCCTACTTGTGATCTCTGTCTGTCAAATGAATAAATAAAAAATCTTAAAAAAAAAAATTCCTTGGCCAATATTGAAGGAAAGTCTCACAACTTTCCCGGGCTTTAGGATTGTCTGTGTAACAGAAGGCAGCAAGGTAAGGTGGAAAATGTGGAGCCTGCATCTCGTGTGGGTTCTGCTTGGTATCCTTAGGAACATGATATGGCCTCAGTTTCTCCTTCTGTTAATAGGAAATGAGAAACCCCTGTTTCTAGGATGCGGTTTCTGTGTATCGCAAATGGCATGCATGAATAAAAGATACCGTTAAAGGAGAAACAGGACTTGGAAACTTCTATATGGTACAGAGTATTCTTTTTGTCGCACACAGGAAACAAAGATGTGGAGAAAAATGGGGACTAGCTCAGATTTGCTGTGTTGGTGCAAAATCCAGAAAACCTTATTCCATCTTGCTAGTCCTCTTCTGCTCTCAGAAGAGGAATGTTATAGAATCAAGTCTCCCTGTGCTTGTCCCTCCTCCTTCCCTCCTCTCTCCCTCCTTTTCCATATGCAAGTCTGCCAACAGTCCCACATGTGTCCCCTCCCCCCAAACTGCACCCCATGGTGATCCTCTCATGTCACCATAGCACTTTGTAAAAAGTGGACAAAGTGTCCTTAACTCAGGAAAAATGTTACCTCCACTCCCAACACACCATCCTAATTACGAACAAATGGCATGTCTCTATTTTTACTAGCTTTCATGGGTAAGTGGTAAAACCCAAAATAATATTTTTGTTAAGCTAGGTCTAAGTAATTCTTCTATGTCAACAACACTTTTCCACACCTGATTCAAATTTCCTTTTATTCCGTAGTACTATACACCCTCCGTTTCTATTCCCTGCCTTAGTAATTATATATGATAATATTTCAAGTTCTTTCTTCTCTCACACTATGCTTATTATATCTCTGAAACCTTAATCCACAGAATAAATCTAATTTAAATAAAAGAAAATAGAATCCCCCAAGAATTTGGTTTGCTCCCATTTTGCTCCAAGTTAGCAGACCAAGTTGCCAGTAGGATCTAAGTTTTAATTTAATGTGAGTTAGTTTTTACAGAATTTCACAACATTAGGGAATTCCATCAGTCAATCACAGAGTAAACTAGCAGATGGGTCAATGTGCAAAGTTCAAGGCTTAAGTAAAAAGAGAGAACTATAAGATTAAAATGACTGACAGGGCAGGTACTAGGGCACAAATACATGAACTACTTGAGAAAAGGTGGGCTTTTTAATGACAGGGAAGGGGAGCATCCTTACCTGTCTTCTGTTAGCTTCATTAGGGTTGTGCCTCGAGTAGAGAAGACAATAAAGGACATTCTGAGCTGTGGGCTGGAAAGGAAAAGAAATTCAATTAGGGCAAATAGAAAGACTGTGGAATGCCATCTGCTCCCAGTCATCCTCCCTGTTCTTCCTTTTGTATCATGGCTGCCAGAGCTGAGGCCCTTCAAGCCGAAGAGGGCCTCCGCAGCTCATGTTGCAAGTCTGTAGCCAGCAGCAGACTCAGAGCTGTGGACCAAAGGGAAAACTTGTGTTGTCATCCTGGAGGCTGCCTCTGATTTGACCCTGCCGCTCGGTGAGGGTGGGTTATGAGTACAAAAGCTAAAATTCATCCCTGCCCTGTGCTCTGTCTGAAGAGGTGTGTCCCGGAAGAGGACTGGTCTGTGTGGTGTTTATAGAAGGGGGACTCCAACAGATAAAATTTGATAGTGTCCCCACGGCAGCCGGGTGGACCCTCTAGCACAGACTGTGGCTGAGCTTTCTGTAGCTGGATGCCATCCGCCATTAAGATCTTACTACAAACTCCCTTTGCTCTGAAGGCAGGGTCATCACAACTTTTTTTTTTTTTTAAAGATTTTGTTTATTTATTAGACAGAGATCACAAGTAGGCAGAGAGGCAGGCAGAGAAAGAGGAGGAAGGGAAGCAGGCTTCCTGCTGAGCAGAGAGCGGGATGTGGGGCTCGATCCCAGGATCCTGGGATCATGACCTGAGCCGAAAGCAGAGGCTTTAACCCACTGAGCCACCCAGGCACCCCTCATCACAACTTTTAATTTCGCCTTGGCTTCCCAAGGAGGTTATCCTATAAGGACACAATGTGCTGATGGGCCACAAGAATGTCCACTCTGCTTGGTAGTTACACTTCTCAATATTCGTGAACACAGCTGCATGGTTTGTAGATGGCGGTGTCCATGGAAAATCCATACTCTGGGAAATGGAACTACTCTCAGCTGAGGACCAAACATGTTCTCTGTCTTCAAGATGGACGGGCAGATGTAATAAAAACAAAAGAAAATTTAAAAAAAAAAAAAGAAGAGAAAAGATGAACTCTCAGGGTGTAGTGGATACACCAGTAGACTGCTGTCCTTTTGGGGCTCTCTTTGGGCAACCATCTGCTTCCTCTGTCACAGCATAAATCTGTTCCTTCACAATGCAGCACTCTCCCCTCCCTGATCTGGCCCCCATATCTTAAAATTCCTACTTCCTCCAATATTTCTTAACCCCCTCTTTTCCACTTCTTAGCTTAGGACCTTGCCTTCCACTATCTGACTATTGCAGTTGTTTCCTAGCTGGTGACCTTGTTGGGCATCATCCTTTGTTCCAGTTCATTCTCCACACTGCTTCCAGAACTATTTTTCTAAAATATAAATTAGACTTGTCACATATCTGCTATAAAATCTCCAGTGGTTCCTACTGCCTCCAGGATGAAGTCTACATTCATTACCATATGTCTGATGCATCCTTGGAAATGCTTACCATGGTGTTTAACACTTGGCAGGAGCCCAAGCAGTACACGGCAAATTGAATGTTGGTATCTTGAAACGGACCTGGGCTCCCTGTCCATGACACCATTCTATCTGTTACCACCTCACTGCTGCTAATCAGTACAACACCATGTCCTAAGTGATAATAATGATCATCATAATTATCATAATAATATAATAATGGCCAGCCTTATCAAGTGTTTACTATGTGCCAGGCACTATTGTAAGTGATTTGTATGTATTTTCTCATTAAACCTGTAAGTAACAACTTAATGAGATTGGTACTATTATTATTCCTATTTCCCAAGAAAGGAAATGAGACCCTGAAGGATAAAGTAATTTCCCCAAGGTCACAGATTGGGAGAGTAGTGGATCTGGGGCTTAAAACCAAGCTTCTGGTTCTGGAATTTGGGCTCTTACGCACCATATATTATCCTGCTTCTTTTGCATAGAGTTCAGCTCTGGAAGAAATGAATTTGAAATGTGGGAAATGTAGGGTTCCAAGAAGCAACTGGTATATTTGGTATATGAGTCTTGGCAAAAGACCTGATTTGGGAGTTTTAAACATACCGATGTGAGTGGGGTTGTTCCAAGACGGAGTCAGCAGTGAGAAGGGAAGTAAGCCACAGCTAGAACAAACACCAACATTTAAAGACCCAACTCTGGTCAGTGGGATGAAAGGAGAAACCAGAAACCAGTGGAGAAGAGAATTTCAAGGAGAGAAAACTCTCGATCAAGCGAAGTTTCTGTATCCAGCAGAATAAGCACTGCCAGACACTCATTGTCTTTGTCCTCATGGGGCATCACTTAGGGGCTTTGGGGAGAGCCAGCAGGTGGGGGATGGGATAGAAGCCAGATGGCAGTGGGCCAAGGAATGAATGATAAAGTACAGATATGGAGACTCTGAGTCTTTAAAGACATTTGAGTGAGAAACCAGTAAGAGAAACGTATCTATAGTATCTATAGAGGGACATAATCAGGAGATTCATTATTTTCTGTTTTGGGTTTTTTTTTTCAGACATGAGGCAGGAGAGATTTGTTTATGTCCATTGATGTGGAAAATGGAACCAGGGGAAAGGTGGAGAAAAATGCAAGAAGGAAACAAAGACCTGGAGGAAATTGGAGACAATGGGATAAAATGGCTAAAATGGAGGGGTCACCTTCAAAGGGGGATATTTGAGTTTCAGAGACAATGGGAAGAACATGTATCTTTTTTTTTAAAAAGATTTTATTTATTTATTTGACAGACAGAGAACACAAGTAGGCAGAGAGGCAGGCAGAGAGAGGGGGAAGCAGGCTCCCCGCTGAGTAGAGAGCCCGATGCGGGGCTCGAACCCAGGATCCTGGGATCATGACCTGAGCTGAAGGCAGAGGCTTTAACCCACTGAGCCACCCAGGCACCCCAGAACATGTATCTTTTAAGAATAGGGCTGGAGGGGCTCCTGGGTGGCTCAGTTGGTTAAGCGGCTGCCTTCGGCTCCGGTCACAATCCCAGGGTTCTGGAATCGAGAGCCCCGCATCGGGCTCCCTGCTCAGTGGGGAGTCTGCTTCTCCCTTTCCCTCTGCTGCTCTGCCTACTTGTACTCTCTATCTCTCTGTCAAATAAATAAATAAAATCTTAAAAAAAAATAATAAAAAAAAGAATAGGGCTGGAACTTGAGGCATCACTCTTCTGCTATTCCCACGGTTCCTGGCGAAATGGGAGGTGAAGTGCTTTGCTGAAAGTGGTGGGTGAGAGGTTTTGAAGGAAGTCATGAAGAGTCAGCATCATTATTAGGAAAATGGGAGGGGGTCAGAATAAAGACAAATAAAATAACTTAAAATTTCCAGGATCTCACTTAAATTGGAAATGGTAATATTTGTACTGGCATCAGCCACTGTTATTAAAGAAATACCCACCCTGCACTATCAGCAGCCAAGACTATTTATTAAAATGAATAAATAAAAAGCATTCATTCCTTTTCAAAAAATCTGTCCATTTATTCAAAAATATTGAGTGAGCATGCACTATGTGCCAGGTGTTACTGCAGGTACTTGGGCTGCAGCTGTCAAAATGTAGTGTGCATGACCGTGATGTCTTGGTTGGTGACACACTTTGAGGGTGTGCATAGCCAAAAAGGGCCATGGGAGACAACCAGAGGAAAGTGTCTCGTGGTCTGCATTAAGCCATGTCAACTTCTCTAGTCCTCAGTTTCCTTATCAAAATGAAAGGATTGGGTTAAGTCCCCCCAACCCCTACTTCTCAGTATCTTTGCTACTCGGATAATGAGGCATCTGCAATTGCTGAACGAATAGGGAAAGAGAAGTGCTGAGTGGCCACCCTAAGCCAGGTGCTGGGCTAGTTGGTTTGCACATGTTTTGTCTTCTAATTTTCACATGCAAACCATGGTTCAACCAAGGTAAGTCAATTGCTATGGTTGCGCAACGGAGCTTGGATTCAAATCCACATCTGCCTAACTTCAAAGCCTTTTCCAGTAGAGTCCTCAGAGAGAACAGAAGACCAGAAAAGCAAATAGAGACACAGCAGATACTGTCAAGTGTCTAGAGGCAGATTTGTTTTATAGCACTCCAAAGGATAAAATGGATATAACGGATGTGAGTACAGGGAAGGACATATTGGCTCAATGACAAAGAGACTTTTCTGAAAACTGGAACTGTCCAGCTATTGGACGGGTTGCCTCCAAAGACAGCAGTTTCTCACCAGAGAAGTTGAGAGTATTTTTTAAGTTGAGGGTAGTGAATACCTCTTAGGATAGCTTGGGAAGTTGTCGCTTTCAATTCTAAGCTTCTACTTTTCTCTCAAATATTTTGCTTTTAATACCCCCCATGTATTTGCTTCTCACCTCCCCTTTCCCCTTCCTTCTGTCAGCATCTGCTTTTCTCATTCATCTGGGTTTAGATGCTTCCTGCTTGCAGCTTCCAATTTTTGGCACTGTAGAAAGGACACCTTCTAACACTTTCCCTCCAGTCAGGCAAGCAGGAAAGAGAGCAGTAACTGAATTCGGAGGGAATGTATTTGTCTTTACTTTGGTCTCAGGGAACAACTTATCTTCTGAGATAAAGAACATTATTCAAAGAAGTTTATGGTTACTCATATGGGCTGGTAGACTCTACAGAAGCCATGACACAGGACAGGAGTGGCCTTAGAATTTGCAATGATCAGAACAATTTCACCAAAGACCTTGACAACTGGCTTCAAGCACATCCATGAAAGCTATCACAGTGTGTCATCCCTTAGAAGCTGTACCCAGGGAGGATGAAATGACCTTCTTTCCTTTACTAGTGGGCGTCTATACCTACTGGAAAGTAGGACTTCCAAGGCTCTGCGCATTTATAGTGATGATATTCAAAACTTTATTATCTTCCCTTGGAAAGTGGTGTAAAGAATGCTCAGAGAATTCTATCTGATAAGACACCTAGCTCGGCTGATCGACATGGTGGTTTGCTCAGGACTGAGGAGAGCTCTCAGAATGTGAGATTTTTCAGTGTTGTAGCTGGGAAAGTTCTGGGCAGACTGGGATGAGTTGGTTACCCTATACTTCTAAAGAGTTGTTTGTTGCTCTTTTTTCTCTGTTTCAGATTATTTTATAGATATTTAAGATGAATCTGTGCAATAGATTTTGTGCCTTCTTTTTCATGTACAATATCCCAACTTAACTTATAAGGTAAGTTGGTTACCTTATACCCTACGCTGTTTATATCTGAGTCCAGCTAAAATAAGCCAACTGGCCCAGACTTGTCCACTGTGAAAGAAATGTTAATGATCCTTCTAGAAGAATATATAATCCAATAAGAGACAGAGGTAAAATTTTCGTCTTATAACCAAATACGGGTCCTCCTGAAAACACAGAACCAAAAGTTATTCCAACATGTAGCAAAGATGAAAACAAAGTCAGGTCTCTGGTCCAAGATCTGAGAGTCTACCTTTGTCAAAAAGCATGTCCAAAGTACCTAGAAATTAGTGGAAGAGCAAACATAGGCTAGTTTTACTCATGGCAGAGCACTACACATTCTTTCTCACCTGATGAATTTATGAGCCAACTGTTCCACAAAGTAATAGATTTCATTCCAGTGGTGCAGCACACTTCCTGATCTAGGAAAACAAAAGTAAATGTTACTTAATCAGGCATTCATTTTTCTTTACCTTGTATCATTTCTCTTCATGTTCTATTATTTCACATTCAACCTACCCATTAACTGGGCTTATTATCAGAAACTTCTGTAACGTTGGAAATTGTTTGAAAAGGTGTTCAGACTAATTTTGTTAAAGAACTTTCCTTCAGGGGCACCTGGGTGGCTCAGTGGGTTAAGCCTCTGCCTTCGGCTCAGGTCATGATCCCAGGGTCCTGGGACCGAGCCCCACATGGGGCTCTCTGCTCAGCAGGGAGCCTGCTTCCCCCTCCCTCTCTGCCTGCCTCTCTGCCTACCTGTGATCTCTGTCTGTCAAATAAATAAATAAAATCTTAAAAAAAAAAAAAGAACTTCCCTTCACCACCTTCCACTCCTTCTACCCCCACTCCGTACACTAATGCACACACATGTGTGTGTGCGCACACACACACACACACACACACACAAATCCCTGGGCCCAGATTCACAGGTCAGTTTCAAATCTTTAAAAAACCACTATGTTTGTGCTATTCAAATTATTCACTGATTAAGGAAGAAAAACTATTCCAATGTATTTAAATGAAATTAGTGTAAACTAGATGCTTGAGCACAAAAAGATAAACAAATCTCCCTCCTCAAAAAGAATAAAACTTCATCTGTAAATATAGACTCAAAATGAGTCCACTAAATAAAATAGTAGCAAAACAAATCCAGCAGGAACTAAAAGAATAATAATTAATTAATAAGTGGAGTTTATTTCAGGAATGTATTGTGATAGTTCAACGTTTAAGAAAATCTAATGTAACTAGTCTTACTAATAAATTAAAAAAGAAAAAACTATATTCATTATATTAAAAAGGAATCTTCTCCCCAAAAAAGAGGGAAACTTTGTCTAGGACATACGGAATTACAGAATTTTAGATTTTCAAGGGGGTTTCTTTATTTCCCCAAATTGACTTCCATTTTACTGATACCATTTACTACTGTTTCAGTTCAGCTTCTAAATATTTCTGATAGTGCTTCTACTCAAGCTGTTGCAGTGACTTCATTCAATGGGTTTTTCTATTCTAACCCATTTTTCTGTGTAGCTGTGATGCCTCTTTCCTTTTTACTTGAGGGTCTGTGTCAGGTGAACTCTGCATTTCTTCCTGTCATTCTAATAGTTGTTGAGGTTAGAAGTTTGTTCCTTCTACTCTGACATTTTATACAGTTTCACTGGTTTCAGATTATTTTTATTTTTTATGCACTCATTTACCTTAATTTTAACTTCTAAAGAGTTGTTTGTTGCTCTTTTTTCTGTTTCAGATTATTTTATAGATATTTAAGATGAATCTGTGCAATAGATTTTGTGCCTTCTTTTTCATGTACAATATCCCAAGAATTTTCATTCTGATCAAGTGTACTTCATCTCTATAAGGAGAATTCAGTCCTCTCTGCCCCACATCCAGAAATGAGGTCTGCCTGACCTGAACAAAAGTGACATAGTATGTGACAATCATACAGTGAAAACTCTGTATCATAAGGCTATCTCACTTTCCCCAACTTAATCTATAATTTCAATTCTTGGAAAAAATCTGAAAGGATGTTTTGTAAAACTCAGAAGCTGACTTTAAAAATTAAATGAAGATTAAAGGTCTAAAAGTAATCAAGGCAATCATGAAAAAGAATTATAAAGCTGGAAAACTTGCCTTATCAGATATAATGATCCCATATGCATGATACATAATAAAACTGTGGAGCCAATGAGGTAGAATAGAGAACCCAAACCTCAATCTACATAGGGTCTTCCTAGTCAATGAAAAAAGTGATTCAAACTGAGGAGAGAGAACTAACTCTTTAATAAATGATGCTCTGACAATAGATTTCTAGTTGGAAAAAGCCAATTAGATCACTGTCTCATACAAATGTAAACTAGAGGTATTAAAACCTAAAACTTTGAATCTGTTGGGCAAATTATAGAAGGAAACATTTATGTCCTCAGGTTAGTGAAGGGTTTCTTTAGCTGGGTACAGAAAGTTGGAGTTGTTTTTTATGAAAAGGATAATTTTGACTGCCTGAAGCATCTACAATTCTGAATGACAAAAAGATTCCATAAACAGGTTCAAAGACAAGAAAAGAGTGAATGAAGATGTCTGCAACAAATAAAAAAGGTAAAAAAATTATGTCCAGGATATATATGTAAATAATTGGTACAAGTAAATATTAAAAAGGCAAACAATAGAAAAATAGACCAAGGATCAGAACAGGTAACCCCCTAAAGGGTAGTAAATCAGCATTTGAAAAACACTGAACTCTTCTAGTAAATGCAGAAATACATATTTAAACGATTGGGGAAGAACAAGCAATTTCCTGTGGCAGCAGCATAGAGCTCTGCAGAGTAGGGGGTGAGAGACTGGGCAGATGGGGAAAAGAATCCAGGGTTCAGGTAAGGAGGGGGACAAAGACCCCCTCCTCTTAAAAAATAAATCTTTTCCAATAGACCTTTTTCATTCTGGCCTGTCAGCCTTTATACATATTCCAGCCACTTGGGATACTCTGTGTCTACACTGGCAAACTCCTACTCATTCTTCAAGACTCAATGCAGTCTCTGCCTCTTGCCTTTGACCAACATAGATGGGGCTCATTGTCCCTGTCCCACGCTTTCAGGGCACTGTGTACATCTCTCAGTCATTATCCTCGGATGCTGGGTGGCAATCACTTCTTCATGTTCCCCCTATGAGGGATTTAAGGATATTTGCCTCTACAGCACCAGCCAGTTTGTTCGATGGAGGAAAGAAGACATGGAAAGAAGCCTCTATTGCTCAAGGAAGCCTCTTGATCTTTTGCCAGCTGGACACCAGCTCTTCCGCCCTCACTTGGATAAACACTCTGGGTTTGGTACTCAGACAGCTCCAGCCAATTCCTGTGACCCTACATGAACCTGAGGAGCCTTCCCAGATGGGTCAATGACTCTGCAGCCCAGCTCCTTGGTAAATGGGACTACCAAATCATCAACAATAAAACCTAATGGCAGCCAGTAGTCTCCCAAGAGCTCACCAGAACTGTATATTACTAGCCCTGGACTTTTAACCTTTGGAAATCCTCTTTCTTTAGAGTCCCAGCCATCCTTCTGGACAGGATCCAGTTGTATACTTCAAATCCCAAAAACTGGTCCTGGCTGTTTTCCTCCAGCCATGGGGTAGATGATCTGGTCCTGGGGGTCCTGGTGAGGATCCAGTGCTATGTAAGTGCCTCAGAAGAGGCACCACATGATTGATGAGCTGTAGTCCAATCTAGAATTCTACAACTCCTATCTGCTGGAATCAGGAGCTTTCCTTGAGTGCTGGTCATCTGCATCATCTTCTGAAGTGCAATGTTGTGTTTTGGTCCACATGACCATGTGTCTCTTAGCCATTTGTATGTTTTCTTTGAAGAAGAGTCTGTTTATATCTTCTGCCCATTTTTTGATGTGATTATCTGTTTTGTGTGTGTTGAGTTTGAGTTCTTTACAGATCTTGGATATCAGTCCTTTGTCTGTAGTGTCATTTGCGAATACTTTCTCCCATTCTGTGGGTTGCCTTGTTGTTTTGTTGACTATTTTCTTTGTTTTGCAGAAGCTTTTGATCTTGACGAAGTCCCAAAAGTTCATTTTCGCTCTTGTTTCCTTTGCCTTTGGAGACATATCTTGAAAGAAGTTGCTGTGGCTGATGTCAAAGAGGTTATTGACTATGTTCTCCTCTAGAATTTTTATAGATTCCTGCCTCACATTGAAGTCTTTTATCGATGTTGAGTTTATCTTTATGTATGGTGTAAGAGAATGGTCGAGTTTCATTCTTCTACACATACCTGTGACCAGCACAAGTACTCTCTGAAGGGTAATGTAAGATGCTTAATGATTGGAGAGATATCCCCATATCTCCTTCATCCCAAGTTTGATTTTCTCATTAGTAGAGAAGTCCTGCAGTGTGGGAATTGTCCTGGGAGGGGAGGAGGCAAAGTGTTGGTAAAATAGGGATTTGAACCAGAATTGAGGGACTATTCTTGGCTATCTGCCTAAGGAGCAGAGGTCTGGTGTAAATCCTTGGGTTACCATTTCTTTGTTCTCAAGGATTGGCCTTACTGAACAGCCACAAAGCAATTTGCATTCCTTACTTAAACAGGGTCGTTCAATAATAATTCACACTATTACACTGTCACAAAACACTTCATTTTCACTATTCTTCTATATGATTGGCACATAAAATGTACACAATTTGGTGAAATTCATGTGATTTGTTGATGCTAGGTATAGAGAAAGATCCAAGAAATATCCTCAGGTGTTAAGAAAAGTCTGTATCTATCTGGAAACCTTCTTGCTGAAGGGCATGCACTGTATTTTTTCAAGAAGAAAATAAAACAATAACCCTAAGACAAAACTGGAGGTAAGGAGGTAAGGAGATATTGACAGTCTTGCTTCTCCAAGTCTTCCAACTTGGCTAATAATTGCCCTGAGATTGTTGAGGTCTGTGGTTTCATATTTATACATGATCATTCTTTACACAGTTATATAAGCCTTGACCAAAACATATCCTTTTGGGGACACACTTGAGAAGTACACAGTCTTTCCCTTAAGCATTGAGGGTAAATATAACCCTCTAAGATTCTGGAAACCAAACTGGATTTATCTTCTCTGGATTGCCATGGGATCCCAAGGGGCCTAACCTACCAAAGGAGCAGAGGAATATAGGAATACTTCTAGTTCTTATTGTTCAGTCTCCTTAACCCACAAACACACACTCTGTCCCACCCCAAGATCAAATTACACCCTGGGAAAGGAAAGAACCCCATGTCAGTTACTTGTGGTTTTAGCATAGAAGTTCGTTAACCCAAATCTGCAGGAGCGAAAGGCTTACCTGCCTGGTGCCACAGTCTGGCTCCCCTGCCTCATTACCGCCCACTGGCCACAGCGAGACTTCGGAACCCTTAACTCTAAATATGTCAACCATGGGGCCTCAGAAACTATCCACTGTGACCTCATTCAAACATCTGTCCTTCTCCCACAGGGATAGATATGTTGGGTCTTTGGCTCAATTTGGACTTTCTATTAAGACATGCGTGTCTCGCCTGCACTTGCATTATAAACTGATTTTCTGGCTCCTAGAATAATCAACCCAGGGTGGTGTGTCCATGTTTGGACCAGTGGCTTCCTTTCAACCCTGAAGACCTAAGTGGATTCTCGTTCACAACCAGGAGAAGTAGGGTAGTGGATGCAGAAGTGGCAGAGTGGATTCAATTCCAACTTCTCACCACCCTACAATATTTAAAACACCTCATTTATCATGCCAACCTGTTTAAGAGTTAATGCTCTTAAAATCCCAATTATGGAGTCCTGATGCTGTCTTCAGGCAGTAATGGCTCACTCAGCCATTGTTACCAAAGCTCCAAGGCAGACATAAAAACTTCTTAGTCCAGATATGTGTAGTACTTGGAATAGTTCCGTTGGACTCTGTTATTTTTTTTTAACTGCTTTTAAGACATAGTTGCTAGGTAAACTATAGTCAGAGAGCTGAAATGCCCATGGTCTAGAAAATCAGCAGATGTGAAAGGTCTCTGATATTTGACTCAATTAAATCTTAACTCAAATGCAATTCTAACCCTTCAAGATCTCCGTGATCTAGCTGGTATCAGTCCAGTGTGAAGGATTCACGCTCCTTCCTAGGATTTTGAGCCTTGGTTCCAGGGGTATAAGTCTCAGCAAAAAGTGGCCTCCAGGAATCTGCTTGAACACAGTCCTATGGAGTTCTCTGCTGGAAGGTCCATTCAGTATACCTGGTCTACTCAAAATCAGAGTCAATGCCATCTCACACCACCTTCTGACTTGGCTTTGAGAAGGGTTGCCCAGATCATGGGATGGCAAAGCCACCAGTTTTCACTACTATCTCCACAAGAAGGTAACTGGTGGGGGCAGCTCCAAAGTTTCTTACTTATTTTTGTTTTTCTATGACCTCTCCAATGTTTGAAACATGGTCAGAAGCCAATAATTTTTTTTGGCATTGCATTCACTGTGAGTTCCCAGCGAGGGATTTTGCACAGAACCTAGCAGTGCCCTCAGATTACTGCTTAATTACTTCCAAAGGTCCAATATGCAAAGAGTAAGAGCAAAATAAGAACTCTGAGTCTCATTCTGATTTGTTTTCTGAAATACATTCTTTTGTGCTTATGTGAGTTTCCAAACCTCCCTGTGGTTAAGAACTCCTTAGAAAACACAGGCTCTTTCCATTAGCCACACACACAACCAGAGTCAGAAAGAATCGAGTGGGCCAAATTGAGTTTAAATTGTCCCCCCTTCTTTTGCACATGGGTTAGAACAAGACGAGAGGGAAAACAGAGCTTGTATTTGGAACCATCACCTACAAGTCTTTTAATCCTGGAAGAGAGAGTTGCTTTAACGATGGAAATTATAAAACCGTCAGTCCTACTTTTCCTTAGCCCCACCCAGCTGAAGTCACTGATGTCCTAAATGACCCACCCAGGTCCCTAGCTAATCCTGGAAGGGTGCGCAGCCTCAGGCGCCACGAAGTGGGGCAAACAATTAGCTTGTCTGTCAAAGGCCCCGCGTTCATTTGCCTCCTCCCTCTGCTCCCCAGCTTCTTTCTTGGCCTTCCTCTCATTCCTCCTAACCTCACATTGCACTTAAATTGGCAGGAACCCTAAATCCAGCCCCGGCCTTAGCCCTTATCCACCTATTACCAGTCAGGGTCATGGTCAAGACTCCCTCCTGCATAAAAAGCTTGACTGAGACTCTTGTTTCTCTTGCAGCTTAAGACACCAGTCCAGACCCAAACTGAGCCATTGAGCACTGCATTTTGAGTGTGGGAGCTCCTGTCTGTGTTGTGAGACCCCAGCCCAGGATTCCCAGCTCCACCCTACTGACTCGTGAGGAATTTTCCATTTAGTCGACCTGACTGATGACTATAAAAACAATGACTTTCAAGCTGTAGGATGCAACCTATTAGTGATTTGGGAAATCATTTTGGTTGGATGTTGCCAACATTAAAAACCAAATGAATTAGAATGGAACAGAAATATTAGGATCTATTATGTGCTGTAACAAAGTAATACTATGTGAAACGTTAGGTCAATTACATGCAAGTAATATACAGATGGATATAAACCATATTTTTTCTTTTGGAGCAGATCAAAAGGATATTATAGCAAAATATGTACTCTACTCCTTTAACCTCTAGTAATTTTCCTTTTTCCAGCACACGCACACCAGGAAAAACCTAAAATATGATCTGGTATCAACTATTGGCATGTCTGGTGCAGATTCAACACAAAGCTGTAGTTGGTAAGAGAATGGAAATTGGTTAGTCCAAAAGGTATTTCCCATCACTATGTGGGATGTGATATGTGAGATCCCCAGGTTACCAGCCAAAGCCACCAATGTGATCTATGGGTGACCTCTAGATGACCATGTCCGGACAAGGGTCTGGTGAATACTGTGGCTGCCCAGAAAGTCAGAGGCCCCTTTCATGTGTACTGTGTGCATGGGCACAATAAGCCATGAGTGGGAGAAGTGGGGTTTGGGGAGGGACAAAATCTCAAACTTAAATTCACCAGATATTTAAATTTTTGCACTGGGTTAAGATTTGCAGTTTGGAAAAAAGTTGTCTCCTCTCCTCACTATACCTGCATCCAGCAAGAAGGTCTTTCTTGGATAAGCAAAGCAGCTTTAAATTATTTTCTATATATCCAAGGAGAGTGAAAATGGGGGTTTTTCTACCCTGAGACACATATATTTGTAATTACTGATATCTTTATGCAGAAATGTGGAAAAATTTCCTCTTGGGGGTTCAGATTAGCAGTTATGAGCACCGACTTCGTGAGTTCAAGCTTCTGGTGGGAGTTCAAACTCCTGTTCTTCGAGTTACAAGCGTGACATTTGAATAAGACGTTTTGTTTTCTTACACGTCAGTTTCCTCCTTTATGCAATGAGGATAATAGTATCTATCTCCTAAGGATTGTTTTAAGGATCCAAACTAATGTTCCTCAGGTCTCAAGCCTCCTGGTTGGAACAGTGAGCCCTCAGGACACGGTGGCCACAGCAACCCCCTTCCCACCTTAATTATTCAAGCCCCAGCCCCAAGATCTGAAGTGCTCCTTTTCTTACCCTTCAACTGACACTTGGGATTATCTCTTTCTGAAATATCTGTAAGTTTTATGAATGATAATGGATCATTTTAATTTTCATGTGGCTGTATTTAATTATAAGCCACAATTTTTTTTTTCATATTTATTGTCCATTTTCAGTTTTTAAAAACACGGAGTATCCGTTAGGACCAATCACATCATTTGCAGAACCCAGTGCAAAATGAAAAGGAGAGCCTTTTCTTCAAAAATTATTAAGAATTTCAAGATGGCGACAGCAGCACATTAAACCCTTGTTAAGCGTGGGCTCCTGGGTAACTGCACAGGTCCCATGACCCTGCAGCTCACCCTGTGATATCAATACCTTTTGCCCGTTTTCTATTGGGGTGCAAAAGTTTTCTTAGCACAGGGGTGAGCAAGCTTTCTATAGAGGGCCAGATACTAAATACTTTATGCTCTGGGGGATAGATGGTCCCCGTGGCAGCTGTTCCACTCTGCCCTCGTGACACAAAAGGGTCCGTTGATAGGACATAAATAAAGTTAAGTGTGGTGATGCAACAGTACAATTTTATTTACAGAAACAGTCTGCAGGCCATAGTTTGCCAATCTCTGTCCTAGACAGCGACTTTCTTTCAGTTTTCCTCATTACAAGATAATATAAAAATCTATATATTTTTTTCCTGGTAGCTGAAGTTTTAGGGTGCTTTCGCTATTCATTTCCTGTTATTTATGCCTGAGAATGTGGATTGGAAAAATTGTGCCTTGGGATATATACATGGAGGCATTCTTTGTGACTTAATAAATATTTCATGGGTCTTTGGAAGGAAAATTCTCTGTGGGGTATGGGATTCAAAATATATTTATTAAAACAACCTCATTAATTATTTTAGTATTTTATTTTTTATTTAAATTCAATTAACCAACATATAGTACCTCATTAGTTTCATATGTTGGGTTCAATAATTCATCAGTTGCATCTAACACCCAGTGCTCATCACATGGCGTGCCTTCCTTAAGCCTCATTAATTATTATTCATACGCTCTCTGTCCTTTGAATGCTTAAGTATTCAGAGAGATGTCTTTTCAGATTCTGCTAAGAAAATAATTTGGTTTTCATCTTTGATGGTCAAGATTAGATGAGGGTTATCTTAATACATTTCCTAAATATTGATGTATTTCCAAGATAAATTTTACTTGGTCTTGGTATATTATGATTTTACACTGTGAGTTTTATTTTAAGGATATTTGATTTAGGATTCAAAGTTTTTATTCAATCTGGTCAGAAGTTTTGCATGTGAACATGTCCTCTTTAGTAGGTATTGGTATCAGACATATGCTAGCTTCCTACAATAAATTGGGAGACTCTCTTCTTGTTCTCTTTTCTGGAAGAGT
>ML109078.1:48424-59057 GCA_003697995.1 Taxidea taxus jeffersonii
AAAAAAAATCACCATTATTAGGCTCTTATTATCACCATGGTTCAGAATTTAGAGATTACCATACCTCCTATTACTCACTAGGTAGACTTGGAAGGAAGAAGAGTTTGGGAGCTAAAAGCAGACACTTTTTTTTTTTATATGAATGTAGTATGAGTAAATTTTTTCTATCCTGTTTAAAAAATTAACAGTTTTCACTTTCTCCTCAATATTTTGAAGTGATTTTCCTCAGTAAGGGTATGTGGATGGCATACATTTTAAATTTTTGTATGTCTGAGAAAGCCTAGTTGTGGAATTTAAATATCATATTTTACTCAGGACTCTATAATTATTGAGGTTTCTTTGAGCATTTAATATTGTAGACTAAAAAGAAAAAAAATCTGTCAATCTGAGTCTTGTTTTTCTTTTTTTGCAGGGGGAAAGGAAACTTATTATTTTTTTTCTTTTTTGGAAGAATGTAGACATCCTATTTAGTCTTTTATTTTAAGAATTTATTTAAGGTTGTGTATTTGGTGAATCCTTCAAAATAATTAATTAGGTTGAGTATTTGGTAAGTCCTCCAAATGTTCTCTTTTCTTTTCTTAGAATTTTTATTGTAAATATATTGTATATCATTTTTGTATAGTGCATATTTTTTATTGTGCATATGTATGTGTATGTGTATATCTTGTTCCTAGACTTTGTATTACATATCTCTTGTCTCATCATTTTCATCTCTGTATTCTTTCTACTCAGGATCTGGGAAAAGTTTCTTAAACTGCCTTCTGATGAACTGAATTTACTTTCTGCAATATTCAGTATGGTGCACATTTTTCCCAGTGGATTTGAATAGTCAGAAATAGCATATTTTCTCTCCAAAAGCGTCTTATTTTCAGCTTGTTCCTTTCTCATGACAGGATGCTCTGGTTTGTTGAAGCATTATCATCTGAAAATTTACTGATAATACTAATTAGACATATATTTGCTTAAATGGCCTCAATGGTCATTGCTCCTATAAGGGCCTATTTAGCCAAAACGGCTCCATTTCGGTTGAATAGCCATTGTGGTGTTTATGCAGTAAAACTTAAAACTGTCCCTGCCCCCCTTCCGCAAGGCGCCGCCGCTTCCCGCAGGGGACTTACTTAAAAACAAGTCGGGGACTTACTTAAAAACAAGTCCCGGAAACCAGTCCCAGGTAACAAAGCCCAAATACAAGGGTGGGTCAGGCCTGGTGGAGGTATCCAATCAGTGGGGCGTGCATACTGTCTCCCTAGCTACCAAGGTGTGTGGACCCCACCCTTTGGGCGCCAATTCTGACCAAGGTGATAGGATAGTTCAAATGTCTATTATGGGGTCAATTGTAACACAGTTGGTCACCTGTGTGTAACCTAGCATGACTGTGCAGCTTTCTCTGTGTGTTACAATCTCATTGGCCACCTATGTGTGGCCAGGCCCAACCACATGGCCTTTGCCCTTAAAAGCCAGTCTGTAAGGCAGAGAGAGGTCGCCTCTTTGTAAGAGGCGGCCCTGGCCGGTCAGTTTGATTCTTGATGCTTGGTGCGAAATAAAGCTTTGTTTGCTTGACCTTCGCTTTGTATCAGTCTCGCTCCTTTGATTACGGACCTAACACTCCTTCCTTTAATTGATAACTACTACATCTAATGATTTTTTTTAAAAGTCTTGATTCACTTTTTTGGTAATTTCTTGAAAATTATCCCTACTCTCCTTTTCAGGAGAATCCATATCTATTTGAAAATGTTTTTTTCCATTTTTTTTCACATGTAAGTGACATATTTGCTAAATATAACATTTTAGGTGATAAACTTATCCATCAAAATTCTCCACCATTTAATGTTGCAAAGTCTTGGTAGGTCACCTGTGTCTTTTCCATTCATAAATTTCTTCTGTCTTTGAGATTAAAAATGATCACAAGAATGCCTAAGTATTCATCTCTTCTACTTAACTAATTTTGATTGCTATTTGATAAGCCTAATCAGTCCTCATTTTCAGGGTTTCTTAAATCAGGAAAGTTCTATTTACTCTTTGAATGTTTCTTCTAGACTACTCTTTAGCAAATGAAATTATCTGGTATATTGGATAGCTATTTTTGTCATTCACTATCATCTCTCTCATCACTTTATCTAGGTCATTTCCCTATTCAAATTTGAAGAATTCCTCAAATAAGCCTTCATCATTTATTTCATTTCCTGCATTGTCAGTTCTGCTCTTTACTGCTTCTAAGGTGACTTCATGTCTTTCCTTATTATTTCATATTTTGTTAGCTATTCTGGGTTCCTTGTCTTCTCATCCATATTTTATCTATTTTGCAAATTTATTTTATTTAATGTCATTGAAATTATAAAACATATGATGTTAAAACTGACCTCCTCTGCTTTGAAAATTCTTTCATATATATGTTTTTCTTCCACCTTGGGAATTTTGTTTAATCCCTTCTTTAAGTTGCTGAAATTTTATAAGCCCTATTGTCATCCTTGAATGTAGGAAGGTGTAACTGGGTCTGATATTTGCTTCCCAAGTAGTTTTTTGGTGGGTTTTCTGTTTGTTTGTTTTCTCATCTCATAAACTTCTCTAAGAACTCAGTCAGAGAGAAAGGAGTTGGTTTTAATGGCTAAAGTAAGCTTATGTTATTGTTCCATCACTTAGAGGAGAGAAGGGAATGAAATAGACCCTCATCACCTCCCACAGATGAATATAATCCTTGCAAGGTGTATGTGTGTTTTGGACATGGCTGCATCCATTCCATCTTGCCATTTGTAGGGGTTTTTGGCCTGGTCTCTACTTCAGGTTTCTGTTTCATTGTGACCTGACATCTTTCCTGATCCCTACCATATCCACAGAATCAAAGACAGAATGCTGCCTTTTCCCTGGAGGCCCAGCATCTATGGGGAGGACTCAGCAAAGCTGGACAGAACTACTGTCATGAAGATGCCTAGTGTTCATGAGCTCTCTCTTTTGTGGCTTATTGCCCCCTGATTATCCAGTGCAGCTGCTTCTGCACAATGCAGAAGGGCTCCAAGGAGATGGTTCTCATCCCTCCTATGTCCCACTCTTCACTTCAAACTTAATTCCAGATTTGGGACTGTTCTTGGGGCTCTTTCCAAATCTTCTTCTACATGCTTTCTGCAACTTGGCAACAGTGTTGAAAGTAGATCCTGGCTGACCTCCTTCAAATTCAGTCCATCTGTTTTGTTTCTAGTGGGATTTCTTACAAGTGTGCTGCACGTCAATGTCAATGTCCTTTGTCTTTGGACATGATGCAGGTTTCCCCCAGATACCTCCTTAAGATTCTCTCTTTTGGAGGGTGCAGCAGTTGTAGATGATAGTGGGGGAGGTGGTGAAGGAAAAGCTGTGTATGTTCAGTTTCCTTTTCAGAAGTCATAAACAGGGCGCCTGGGTGGCTCAGTGGGTTAAGCCTCTGCCTTTGGCTCAGGTCATGATCTCAAGGTCCTGGGATCGAGCCCCACATTCGGCTCTCTGCTCAGCCGGGAGCCTGCTTCCCCCTCTCTCTCTGTCTGCCTCTCTGCCTACTTATGATCTCTGTCTGTCAAATAAATAAATAAAATCTTTAATGATAATAATAAATAAATAAAATCTTTAAAAAAAAAGAAATCACAAATTTTTTTCTTATCTCCCACTAAGATCCTCAGCTCATTAAATTTTAGTTTCATCATTTATGAGGCCCTGACAGTGCACTTCCAAAAGTCACCAATGCATTTATTTCTGCTGAAGCATATGGCCCTTCTCAGTTCTCATCTTGCTGGATGTATTTATAATATGCATAAATACGACACATAATAATCATTGTTTCCACAAACTGATTTTTGAATGCCTAGTGGGTCCTTTTGCATCTACAAAGACTAATAATTCCAACACTTGATATTTCTTAAGTAGTTACTAAGCAGTGGAAATTGTGCTGAGCACTGTATATGCCCTTCATGAGCTCTTTCTACCGGCTCATAGGTTTCTGTTCTGGGTACAACCAGCCATGTGATAATATTATCCCCTTTTTTTACAAGTGAGGAAACTGAGTTCACAAAGAGGTGAAGTACTTGCTCAAGGACACACAGCTAGTTAAGTGATAGAGTTGGAATTTGAACACAGGGGGTCTGGCCCTAGAGTCCATACTTTTAGTCTAAACTCAAGTTCCCATGAGCAAACCTGTGCTCTTAACATCTATGCAACACTGCCTCCCCATGGAGGGGTCAGGAAATGCACAATTACAACTTGGCAGTGTTAGGTGCTGAGAGTGAGAAGTACTAGAAAATTTCCACAAATTGTTACAGGAATTTGGGAGTGGGTATACCAGGAAAGGTATTTAAATTGGGGCACTTGAAGGGAATCAGGAGTGCTGAATTGGTTGACCACTTTAATGGAGTAAAGTATACAAGGGGCTTCAATGGTTTGGCCTTCAACGGTCTCCCCCTTGGTTTCTTTGATATTGTCTTTTATGACAGTCAGTAATCAAGACGGCCATATAATTTAAAATCCAAACAGATATTTTCAAGAGTAAAATAAGAAGCCATTAATAATTGTGCTGGGACAAGAAGCATAAGCAGGTAATGTCCCAAGCCATGCATTTGTTGATTAGTGGTGAGATTATGGCTATCCAATGGCATTTGAATTACCTTTTATTATTTTCATTGGCATGTAGTTACACTTACAGGACACCTCACTTTTCTTTTATTTGCTATGTGATTTCCATAAATTTAGTATTTGCAGTATCTTGTATGTGAGAAGTGTTGGCAAGATGACTATGATTCTGATCATAATCCTTTGGCACCAAGATCTTGGGAAAGCTCTGTTCCAGGTGGCTCCTACATGTATTTATTTATAGGAGCTGTACATGGTTGAGCATCAGGGTTTGAGGAAAAGAAGATAAGGCCACCGAATGAGACCCCAGAGGACAAACACTAGGGGTATTATTCTCCATCTCTTGATAATTGAATGCTGCTTATCATGCAATACGAGTTGTTACAAGGTTGAGAGAATCGGAAAAAGGAAGGGATTTTGAATGAAGATGTAGTGTAGAGAGGCGATTGTTCTCGATTGTCTTTGCACCACAGGGAGCCTACAACTAGAGATAGGAGGGGCCAAGTAGCAATGATCATCTCAAAGGATAAGAGGGCATCACCTGGGGAAAGATGGAAATGGTGATGAAGAGCATTAGCTATAGGAAAGAAAGTGCATGGGTTAGTTCAGGGAACTATATAGTACAGCTTTGTTGGAAGTTACAAGGTGTGGGGTGTGGGAGTGTGGCAAGAGATGAAACTAGGGGAATACATAGTGGCCTGAGCAATAAGGTTCTTGAGTACCTTGCTAAGGAGTTCACATTTTATCCTAAAAGAATTTTGGGGAAAATGTCAAGATTAGATTTGTGGTCTAAAAAGATCAATTTGGTGCCACTGTCAAGAAGACAAGGTGGGGGGAAGGGTAAAGGAAGTAGGTAAGGAGACCAATTTAAGGAATGTTTCAGCGAACTGGTTGAGAAATGGGTAGGGCCTGAGCTAAGGCACTGACAAGACACAGAACGGGGTCATTGGGAAGATCACCGTCGAGACATTGGGACAAGTGTTGCCTAGCCTTGTAGTATGAGAAAGAGGATGACTCCCAGATCTTTGGTCTAAGTGGCTGGGTTTATGGTGACATCACTCACTAAGACTAGGAATAGAAAGGGAGGTGATATTAGGGGAGAAACAACAGATCATCCTTCCATTGAAATTCTCTCTCCTTGCCTCGGTGGTACAATTCTTTGCTGGTTCTCTGCTGGCTTTTCTGGCAACTTCTCAGCACTATTTAGTGGAGTTTCTTTGGCAAAGACATTCCCGTTAGCAATTCCTCTAAGCCTGGACCCTGGCCATCTTTGTCATTAAACTCCACCTCTTCTTGACATTTAAAAAAATCCTGATATTATCATGATATTATCTCAATATTATTTATTACTCATGTCCACATTTTTGACTACTACCCTTGGGCTAACACCACTCAAGTCTTTATTCTCGGTCCCAGTGTATAAATCCAACTGCCTACTTAGCATCTCCACCCAAATGTCCTACGTGTTCAGACTCAACACGTCCACACCAACCCCTCTTTCCTTCTGAAACCTATTCCTTACCTCTCAACGCTTTCTCTCCCACATCCCATGCAAATCAGGTCCTAAGTTCCTCACTACAAAAGAGCTCTCAGTGCTATTAATTCTTTTCCTCATTCCTACTACAAGAAAAAGTGAGATATAGATAAAACACATATATAAGCTTGCTATTTTTTCTGCAGAAAACGTTAATCTTATAACCTATTGCTGATATGAAAAAGATCCACTCTTGCCAGATTCTTCCCCTGTCACTTTCCCTGCCATGCTTACATCACAGGGGATGTGGGTCACTTTGTATTCCTGTACATCACCTCTTTGTTAGAAATGTCTTTTTTTTTTTTCACTTGGTCACTTCACAAAATCCTGCTCAATGTTCAAGTTCCAGATCCAAAGCTACTTCCTATATGAAGCTTCCTAAGGCTCTCTCATCTCAACCAAAATTAATTATTTCACCAACTCTGTTTCCCCAGCCCTTTGTCTCTTCTACTAAACTGTGAAATCTTGGAGAACCAGGGACTTCTTGGGCATTTTGTAATTCCAGAAATTCAGCATAGTTTGAAAATTCTGCATTGAATTGGTGTTTTTCTGCCCCTAACCAGGCAGGTCTGCTCAGAATCTAGAGAGGTGTCTTTTGTTAGATGACCCACCCCCTTTCTCCAGGGGTAATTACCACCACCACCAGGACCACCACCGGCATCATCACCATAACCATCTCTCATCTGGGTACTCACATAACAAATACTTCATGAAAGATTTTAATCTAATATTATTACAACACTTTACAACTTCTGTGAGGCAAAAATGTTATTGCCTATCTTACTGATAAGAAGACAGAGGTTCAGATGAGCTAAGTAATTTTCACCAAGGTCACAAAGCTTGGTAAAAAGGGTGAGCTGGTGTTTAAAGCCAGAGATGTCTGATTCTGAAGTTGGTTCTCCTAACCCTTGTGCTTGAACCTTGGTTTGTTTCCATGAGGCCCCCCTGCCACATTTCATGTGGCCTTGACAGACCTTCATGAGGTCTTGACAGAAAGGGAACAAAGGACTACCCTAGCAATTACCAGGGCTCTGATATGTATGCACATATGTTAGAGCCTCGTAACACTAGAGGGCAGTGCATGGCCCAGCTGCCCTCCGCTCTGTCTTCTCCATGTCAGGTTGGACTTTCCTACCACTGTCTAAAATAAGGACTCTGGTTGGTGTCCAGTTCTGAGGTGACTGCTGCCTCAGCTACATCACCATAGGGGGAAAAGGCCATCATTATGGGGCAGCTTTCCTTGTCTTCCTGTTCAATCTTACCACTTATTGTGAGAGGGAAAGACCCACATCAGAATCATCTGGGAAGCTTTTCCAAAATAGACATGCTTGCCCTGGCCTCCTCAGATTCTGATCTGGCCCTTGGTTGAGAACTAATGGTTGAATGGTCATTCCTAAGGTCTACAATTTCCATTGGCCCTTATCACTGAAACCTTCTCATTTCTTCCAAACAAAATGCTCAGATGTAGTCCAGGGGTGCCAGGAATCAACATCATTGCCATGCCTCACTCCTCCCTGTCATCTTTCAGTCAGGAGTTCCTAACCTGGGTGGTACTGTCTCATAGAAGGCATTCAGAAGTAAATGTGGAAGCATTTATTCATTGGTTATCACAATGACCAGGGAAGCTAATAGCATTTCCAAAGCAAGTATCAAAAATGCTAAGCATCCTACTGCGCCCCACAATGAAAAATCTTCCCACCAACAATGCCAACAGCACCCTCACTGAGAGACACATTTGGTGTTTGAGTCAAGCTTTGAATCAGCCCCCTTAATACTCGGGCATCCTCTTGGCTCAGCTGCTGCAGTGTTCTGGGGGCTGATCTCCCTCGCCAGTCTCTTACATTCCCTCATATTCCATAAATTATGGAAAAAGAGATTCTTAGTTTTCAGATATTCACATAATACAAAGGTGGCGGGGTAGCTTGTCTAACCTCCATTTCTGCTTTCCATTTAATCTCAATTTAGTTCCCTGCCCACTAAGATATGGGAGGAATGAGGAGGGAGGAAAAGAGCAGGAGCCAGTCACTGTCTCATGGGAGGACTTGAACTACCATGTCTGACAGTAATCCCAGGTTGATGAATAAATACAAGACCTAGCTCAAAACCAACCCTTTCCCATCAGTCTTAAGTATCTTTGCTCTTTCCCAATGACTATTCCTTTCTCACTTACTCAGGCCAAAGCAGTGTATAATTTTAGTTGAGTTTTTTAATGCTCACCCATATCTGGCTTTCCTCTCCTTTTAGATCCCTAGGAAGATGAAAATTTTCACCCTCTTTCTATAGGGTGAGGCTGAGTGACTAGTTCTGACCAAGGGATTGTCAGTGGAAGGATGCGTATCAATTCTTACTGGAGCATTTCATCGCCAGTGAGAGACCCTCTGGCATTTTCTTCCCTTGAAGCTGTGATGGTGGAAGCTGGTGTTAAGAAGGCACCTCCACCAGCTTGGCTTCCAGAACAACTACCATGAGCAGAGCCCCTGCTGACCCCCATCGGACATGCAGAGTAGGCAGAGATTATAAACCAAGGTTTAGACCTTTGGTGTTTTTAGTCACTGAGATTGAGGGGAATGTTTGTTACCAAAGCATAACTTAACCTATCCTGATTGATTCAACGTTCTTTTGCATGTTTAAGTATTTTTCATCTTTGTGCGTAGATCGTGAGTCAGAGTGGCTTGGATTTGAGGCTGAGTTTCACCACTTAGAGTGACCTTGGCTGATCTTTCTAAACCTCAGTTTCTCATGTGTCCAATGGTGATCATGACTGTACTAACCTTCTGTGGTTGTAAAGACTAAATGGGGTAATACAGGCAAAGCATTTAACCACAGTGCCTGGCAGGTGACAAGGGATCAGTAAATATTACTTATTATTCTTCCTTATTGTTGATCTAAAATTGACTTTACTTGTCCCCTACCCCAAATCCTCCAGGAGCCTGTAGCTTTGGCTGCCTTGAATCCTTCTAATGTCTTTTTACCCAAAAAGCAAATAGTCTGGGACTGCTTCTTGCTTCTTTTATATTCCTTGCAGCTCCCAGAACAGGACATTGCTTGCAATCGACACTGTGTTATCCATATCTTTAACTGAGTACACACTTGTGATTGGAATTGAGAAAGTATTTATGCCAAGTGAATGAAAGAATCAGCCAAACTGAAGAAACCTAATTACTTTTTTTCAGTATGAAACTGGCATGTCTGGGAAACATGTCAAGACATAGCCAAATATCCACTGTGTCTTTTGTTGATGAGTGATCTCTGGGAAAGGCAAAATCCAGTCTCTTGGCCACACATCAAAAATCAACATACATTCTAAATTAGCAGAAAGAAAACCCCATTTGCATTTATGCGACAGCCAAGTCTTGCTAAGGGGTGCCAGAGTTTGTTTCAGGACCTCTGGGAGCCCTTCAGTACTTGAAGATAATTACAGGTTATCTTAGGACAGGAGCCTTCCTCCAACACTCCTGGATTCTATTCTCAGCTTGACACTGAGTTTTACCAGGTCTCCATAGCTAGGGAAATGAGAGGTAGTTACTTGGCTGACCTGGACAGAAGTACAAAACAAAACACTTATGCCTTATTTATTTTTATTTTTGACCCACATGCCAAACCTTCCAATTTGTAGGCAGTTCCACCAACTATTAACTAGTCTAATAAGTCCTCTCCAAACCTGGAACCTAACTGGAGAAACATTTAAAACCAACCATAAAACCCCTTTCAATACAGAGAAAGAAAGGAAGGAGGAAAGGAAAGGGAAGAAAAGAAAAGAAAAAAGAAAGGAAGGAAAGAAAGAAGGAAAGAAGGAAGGAAAGAGAAAGAGCGATTCCTGGCCCCTGAGAATTTTTTGTTTTAATGATGCGTTTTAGAATTATTATAGTAGCATTTTCAAAATATCTTGTAATGGACCCTTTGTTTCCTTATTCAGAGCTAATTTTGCAATTTCATTTCTCGAAGCCTCTTCCTAAGTATTCATGAAAACAAGCTACCTCTCTTTCAACCCATCTGCAGAGTCGAATTTCCTTTTTCCATCGGATTCAATCTGAACAAATTAACAATTTATTGGACGTTGAAACGCATCTTCTCAGATGTCCTGAATGCACCTTAGAGTTGTAGCCATCAGTTAACTCCCCAGATTGTGGAAGCATCTCTGTGGGCTGCAGGGGGTTGGAGTCCCTGAAACTTTCAATCAACCAAAGCTGATCTGACAGCAGAGCAGTAGCTCCTCAATTAAGCAATGTTGAATGCCTTATGTACCATGTATCATTTACTGAAACCCTGATGCAGGGATTTTTAATTCCTGGAATCCACTCAGTTCTGCCAGCTGGACTGCCATGTGCTTCTCATTATAACCCAGCTACACAGGGCAGCAATGAGTGGGAAGAGCAGGGCTGGGAGTCAGGAGCAGACATTGTCCTTGGGCAGGTCACTTAATCCACTGGGCTGAACAGAGGGTTAAGGGTAAACTTATCTGTAAACTAGGGACAGCAGTCCTTGACTTAGCTACCAAGCAAGCTTGTCTTC
>ML109078.1:64057-75664 GCA_003697995.1 Taxidea taxus jeffersonii
TAAAATCGATCAATATAGGATACATAAATGTATAGTGTCATGACAAAGGAGCCTGGGAGAAAGGAAGGTACCTTTACCTCCATGAGTCAGTCAACAGGGCACGTTAATCTTAGAGGACCCCTGGAGGACTTCAAGGATCCTAGCTGCTCTTTGCCTGTTTTTCTCTGCATAGGGCCTTTCAAATCTGACTTTTCAAATCCCTGATTGAATTCCCAGCAATCTACTTTTCCTGACTGTAACCAGAAAAGCATGTTTAAATGAACATGAAATTCCATCAGTATAAAGCCTTGTGAAGCCCAGTCCACCAGCCCCGTCGCCAAAGCCGCTAATAATGCCCTATTGTGTTACTGTGGTAGTCTAGGTTATCATTATGAAGTCTTGCTCCTGGTTGAGAAAACACGACGTTCCATTAAATGTATAATCTGGGTTCTCTCCAAGCCAGAGATGCATCCTGCTAAAACCTGAAATGAGCCGAGTTTTACTGTCATGGAAAAGAAGAGAACCATTCACCAAGAAAAAGGGAGTTGAGGCTGGGGAGAAGAAAGGTGCCCTGGGGTCCCTTAGGTTTAGCCTGTAGACAGTGTCGGCCGGCCAAAGTATCTTAGATGCCCAAGGAAAAAGTGAGTCAGCATTCTTTCCCCTTCCACTCTGCTGTGGTTGGGTGCTGGACAGCACTGTCTGAGAAGGTTCTTTCTAGGACAGAAGACCATGTCTTGAGGGGACCACCAGGGTCCTCTTTGCAATCACTGCATTTTGGCCCATCCCCCCACTATGAGTCCAATAATCCCATACATTAGCCTGCATTGAGATCGCAAGCTGGAAGTGTGTGCACATCAAATTCTAGCAATTTTTTCATTCAGCACGAAAATACCTCTCTCTTCAAGCCCTAGGACAACTAAAAGAAGTCAGAGGAGTCCACTTAAATAGAAAGGTAGGTGCCTGCAAAGGGACCCCGTCATTTCTTTCCAGGAGCACGTTTGGGTTCCCAATGCACTGCAGGGTATCCTATGATGTATTTAGGAACGGACTCCAGGATCAGATATAAAAGAAGCAGCAGCCTCTGTAATCCTATGCTTGGAGCTCAGCACGCTGCTTAGAGACCCTTCACACACTTGAAACAATTCTTCAAAAACTCAAAGTAACAGATGCTCATTATAGAGAACTTGGAAAGTTCAGAAAACACACACACACACAAAGAATTAAAAATCTTCTCTTCTAGACAGAAATACAATGACAAGATTAGGTAAATCAAGAAATACACTTGTGTATTTAGCTTTCTTACAAAGGTAACACCATAATGTACACAGTACCAGTGCTTGTAATTTTCACCTCAGGGTACATTCTGGGCACACCCAATAGGCATATTCAGTCCTTGGCTACACCATGCCTCACTTAATTCACTATGGTTATACATCTAGGTCATTTCCAGCTTTATTATTATAAACAGCACTGCCACAAACATACATGGATTCACTTGTTTGAGACCATCTTGGATTTTTCCTTTAGGACACAGAATTGCTAGATGGAAAAGTAGAACCCCCCCCTTTTTTTAAAACATTTGACCCATGTTGCCAAATTACCTTCTTGTCTGCACTACCCAGTACAGTAGCCACATGGGGCTGTTTCAATTAAAATTAATTGAAAATAAACAAAATAAGAAGCTCACTTCCTTGTTCACACTAGCCACATTTCAAGGCTCAGTAGCTCCTTCGGCTAGTAGACACCAGCTGGCCAAAGCAGGTACAGAACACTTCCATCATCACAGAAAATTCCACTGCACATCACCAGTCTAGAAAGACTATTCAGATTCCTATTTTCCTTAGTAAGATATGAAAGTGCTTACCTCCCACAAGTTGGCCAATATTGAATATTATAATTAAAAAAAAAAAACAACCTTTGCCAACTTAATAAAAACTACATCTTGTTTGATTTCTTTTCACTTTTTTGATTACTAGTGAAGTTGAAATTTTTTGTTTCCTGTTTTCTACTGGGCTCATCTTTTTAAAATCTTTTCTTTTTTATACATTAAGGTCAGTCTTTGAGGAGTAATGGATGTTACAAAAGTTCTTGTAACTTTTTATTATCTTTTATCTCTGACATTTTTTCACTTATGGAAATGGAAAACTTGAATATGTGTAAATATTTTCATAGTTTTCTTTATTGCTTCTGTCCTATTTTAAAAGCTCTAAACCTAAGATTACAGTAATAGTCATTTAAATTTTCTTCTGGTTGTTTTATCCTTTCACTGTAAACATTTAAATTTGGGGGCCTTCTGGAATTTATTTTATTGTGTGGTTTAAAACATAAACCTAAACTTTTTTTCTTTTTCTATGTTACCAACCATTTGTTCAAGAATCTTTTTTTTTTTTTCCAAGTAGGTTCCATAGCCAGCATGGAGATCCTGAGATGAAGACCTGGGCTGAGATCCAGAGTTGGACACTTAACTGACTGAACCACCCAGGCATCCCAAGAATAATATTTTAAAATAACAAATTAATTCCTCACCAACTTGAGCTCCCACTAAATGCTCTCATGACCCTGGATTTCTTTCTAGATTTTCTACCCTGTCAACTGTTCTTTGGCCTTTACCATCCTATGTGTCATAATTTGCTTTATGATACCTTTTAATATTAATATTTAATATTATCTTATGATACATTTAAATATTTAATATTTAATAGTAGTATGTCTTCATTATCTTTCTCTAAAAATGTTTTACCTCTTTTTACCAGGTTTCTGTTCTCTAAGATAAACCTAGAATCATTTTGTTAAATTCCTCTTACCACCAAAATAAATGCTTTCAGAACTTTGATTTAAAAGTTCAATTCAATTCAAATTAATCTGGGGAGAACCTGATTATCTTCTATAGTATGGAGTCATTCCATTCAGGGACTTGGTGGTTCTGCCCATTTTTTTCAAGTCTTCCTGTATGTCCTGCCCAACTGGCTTTTTGGGGGTGGGGGGAGTAAGTGATGGGCACCTCTAACTGTTCTCAGACACAGTCTCTGAATCTGTGAGCTGTTGCTCCCAGCCACTAGAAGTAACAAAAGAAATTCCATTTCTTAGTATTGGAGTATATTTTCGGTATCCACCTTCTCATAAAATCTCTAAGAAAGAGATCTCACTTTTCATCCAAAGAATCTGGAGTTCAAAACAGCCCTTACGGAAAAATCAAACTCCAGGGGCAACTGCAAAGCACATTTGGTGTCTCGCTGGCCAGCTTATTTTGCAGACCTTTTTCCAACTCCCAAATACTTTCCAGTCTGTGAAATTCATCTCCCCACCACTGTTACAGCAAGCGCCTCTCCTGGCACCAGAGAGCTCACATAGTTTTCTTGAGCGTGGATCTTCTCTGGGGGGGCTTTTTACTGTTGAAGTTGTTAGTAGATAGCATAAAGCTTCCTTGAATGACTGTGGCTTGGCAAATCTAAGGGGATTTGGGAAGTGTTTAATTGGTCAGAGTGCAGCTCTCCCTTGAGCACAGACCTGAAGCCTAAGGACTATCCCTTTTGGTAAGGAAACCAGGGCTCCCGGACCTCCCTGGTAGCCCACCAGTGGAATTACCAAGAACTTGAATCCCTATCAGAGGTCCCAAGGCCAAGAGGGGCCGGCGGGAATTTATCCACAGGGCGCTTTTGGCAACCTCTGGCAACAATTTTGGTCGTCGCCAATGCGGGACTGGGGCTGGGGAGTGAGGGGGTGGGGTGGGGGTGTCTCATGGGGGAAAAGAGAGGGAGCATGGAGCGGGTTTACTCGGGGAGAGGCCAGGCACACTGCTGAACACCCTGCAGTGCGCATGATGGTTCCACAACAAAGAATTCCTCAGCCTAAAACCCAGTAGTGTCTAGGTTGAGAAATCCGCCTTCTTTTTTCACTAATTGCCCAGTCAGCGTGCACAGTATTATCAGGAACAAAGGCAATGCCTTAGGCACGGCAGCATGTGTTTTTTGTTGTTGCTGTTTTTGTTTAAAGACACCACTGACTTTTCAAAGCCCACTACCGCGGAGCCTGTAAGTTCCACCTCTCCAAAGCACGCCCTTCTCACCAGGTTTCTAGAGCAATGGGAAGGATTCACAGAAACGTGTCAGGTCAACAGCATCCTCACACTCCCTTACACGCTCCTCGGGCACAGAAAGCCAGGCAGAAAGTAGGTTTTTTCCACCCCCCCGACCAGCAGCGACACCCCTGTGGGCTCGGACAGCGAAGGATGGGGACGCGCGCTCCGCGACCGAGGCGCAGTGCGCGGCTGCTTCGGCTCCCCAGAAGCGCGTGCCTGTCCCAAAGCGATGCTGCCAACAAGCCCAGTCCGGCCTGGAGCATCACCAGCGGAGCCCAGGATGCAACAACTCGAGCCACTTACTTGTCCAAAATGAAGTACAGGTCAAATCCCCCGTAGCAGGCGGGACCCCCTTCCTCCCTGCGTCCCCCTTGCCCGGCGCAGATGAGCACAAAAGTGGCCAAGGAGAGACACTTGAAGCCAATGCCGAGGGCTTTCTGCTCCACGGTGGCCATGACCTGCAGCCCAGGGAGAGGGTAGGGTCCTCTGCTTCCCGCGCGCCTCGAACTCGCCACGACCCTCAGGGACGCGCCATCCGAGGGGCCCTGCTCGCGGGCTCTTTATTCCCCCTCGCGCTCCTGGAACTCCCCGGAAGCAATTGTCTGGAGGAGTTCAAGGTTTTCCTTCTGGTTTCCGCTTCGATTCTGTTTCTAGGTTTCAGGTTTCAAGAATCCCAATACTGTACTCCGCTTTTTTAAAGGGGCTGCTCCCGGCTCGGGCGGCGGACCCCTCCGGAGGCTCCGCCGACGTTTCGCAGTTAAAGCAGCTCCGTCCCGATGCTTCTTTGTCCTAGCTTTTAAATAGTACGGGGTGGGTTTTCAAATTGTTCTCGGTTGGGAGAGTGCTCTGCCTCTTCTCCCTCCTCTCGCCCCCCTCCCCCGGCTGATATTTTTGGTTGGGGGGGGGGCGGTGGGGGGAAGAAAGGTCAAGGGTGCCACCTTGTGGCCGACGATGGCCAAAGCGCCCTTCGGCGTTCGCCCGCGTGCGGCTGTGCGTACTTTCTTACTCTTTTTTCTCAGGCGCCTTCCTTTTCTTTCTCTATTATTTCTTCCGCAAATTCCTACTTCCCGCTCGTTCTCTAACCTTCTCATCCCTGCCCTCTCCTTTCCTATCCTGCATCTGCTGATAGGGTCGCTGTAAACATTGATGAAAAATTACTTCCTCCAAGCACCTTGGCCCCTACCCTGGGGTTGGGACCTTCCCCAAACTGCCTTTGTGCAAGTGAAGTAGAGAAGAACAGAGACTTTGAAATCTGACTCATCCCAGTGACCTTTCTGTACTATTAGTACAGATCACAAAAGAGTCTCTTGGGGTCCAGGCCTGTGGCTTGGCATAAACTGTCCCAAAGAAAAGGCTGCTCCCGGCATGGAACCGAGGGGCGTTCTAGATTGATTCCATCTCCAAATTTTAGAGATTCTGTGAGTTCTTCTTTCCAGCCTGTGAACTTTGACTTTTTTCAACCCTAATCTTTGATTTAGGACCGAGGGAGTAAACAGCTTACAAGAGTATGGGCCTTCCAAATCATTTGGCACTAGGAGGTGAGTCCTCTCTGTGCTAGCTTCTCTGAAGTGAGGTGTCCTCTTTAGAGTGGATCCAGGCAGGAACTCAGTTTTAGTTTCATAGATCTTCCACCTAGGGAGTCCTCAGTGCTCCATTTTCTAGCCTTATTCTTCCAGACATACATCTTCCCCTCATTTGTGATCCTCTAAGACACTTAGTTTACAGTGTGACCATCCATGGTCGTTTTCCCCCACCAGCTGTACTGAGGAACCCTAGTGTCTTGGAATGCTCCATTAAACAATCATTTTGTTGTCAAATAAGTTTGGGGGACTCGTAAGGCACTGCAGCAGCATGCCTCCAAAAGGATCCTCAATGTCTCTTCTCTCCTGGTGTTAACCCCCCCCCCCCCCCACACACACTGAATAAGACTGATTTGTGAACAGTTGATGAGGTATGGCAGAAATGATGATGTGTGACTTCTGAGGCAAGGTCATAGAAGACATTGTGGTTTCCTTTTGGTGCACTTGGGTAATTTGCTCTGGGGAACCCATTGCCCTGTCAAAAGGTCACGTAAGGAGCTGTATGGAGACATCCATGTGGCAAGAAACTGAGACGCCCTGCTGATAGTCAGCCATGTGAGTGACTCATTCACCTTGAAAGTGGACCCTCAGCCCCAGCCAAGCTGACAGATGACTGTGGCCGCTGCAACATCTTGACTACAGTCCTGTGAGAGACCCCAAGCCAGGAACACTCAGCTAAGCCAATCCCAGATCCCTGACCCACAGAAATTTATGAGATAATTATTGTTCGTTAGTGTTTTAAGTCTCTAATTTGGGAGGTAACTTATGATGCAATAATAGATAACCAGAAAATGTCTATTATCACATTAAAGCTTTGAGAATTCCTTTAAAAAAATGTTTAACTGTCGGGTGCCTGGATGGCTCAGTGGGTTAAAGCCTCTGCCTTCGGCTCAGGTCATGATCCCAGGGTCCTGGGATCAAGCCCTGCATAGGGCTCTCTGCTCAGCAGGGAGCCTTCTTTCCTTCCTCTCTCTGTCTCTGCCTGTCTCTCTGCCTACTTGTGATCTCTGTCTGTCAAATAAATAAATACATAAGTCTTTTAAAAAAATGTTTAACTGTATTTTCCAGACTTACTTGACCCTGAGACTGTTCCTTTCAGACAACACCTACTGACACCTAAACTTTGGGAATTACTGCTCTTAGGAAAAAATAATTGGGAGGAGGTTAAAATCCCCCATAGCAGGCTGGACCCCCTTCCTCCCTACATCCCCCTTGCCTGGCACAGATGAGCACAAAAATGGCCAAGGAGAGACTAACTTGAAAATCAATTTAATCCAGTACCTCCCTTGAAATCCTGTTAACAGCCACCCAAATGCATAAACTGAACTTGTCAAACACAGCTACAACCCAACTCTGATCAATTCAGAGCCCTGAAAAGAAATGAGCTAGTTACATCTATTAGTTACTGTCAGCCCAGGGACAGATCCCCTTTAATCTGGTTCAGAGTGTAGTTCAGCTAAACCTGCAAACCATCATAATCTTTCCTAAATTACACCCAAGCCCAGCATGAAGTTTAATCACCAGTCCACTCTTAGCCCAATCCAGCTAGAGTCTAGCCAAAACTCAAAGCCTAATACAGCAAGCATGGCAAGGAAGACACATTTCTACAAGGTCTCAACCAAGAAAATAATCCAGAATTCATACCAGCATATCCTGAAAAGAATCTGTCCCAGACCTCGTAAGGGCTCAAAACCTTGCTGAACAAAACCTTCATTTCATCTAGATCAGAGACCAGGCCAGTCCAACCCAGAACCCAGAAGAGGGATAAAATGGACCAGTATAGTCCAGGGTCTTAACAAGACCAGAGCTTGCAAATGCCCAATGGAAGACTATATCAGACAACTCAGGGCCAGCAAAAAACTAAACACAAGACAAATTAAAGCCCTTTTTCTGCCCACTTCTGTGTAACCTTGGCATATTCAAAACCAGGGTCTTATTCAGAGACCCAGACCAATTTATGTTCAGAGACTTCAGACCAACTGAAGATACCAGACAAAATCTACCCAAGCTTGTCAAGCCCATAACTCCTTTGACAGTTTTACTATGTGTCCAAGTCCCAAGCCAGAGAACCTATAGTTCTCAAAGTATGTGAACATGTGTATGGATAAGAATATTTGGAAGGGGTACCATGAAGATGAGGGCAAAGAGGCTTACTTACCCTATACTAACCAGTGGAGCTTTTTCATATATATCTATAGAATATCAGAAATAGATGCAGGAGTTTCAGGGACACATGGAGTTTCACAGACACACAGCCTTATGGTGGCCAATTTCTTTTCCCTCTTGCCTCACACACTCATCCCTGATTAGATTTATTGTAGAATTAATGGTAATTCCCCTAAACTGTTCTGAGTATTAGGATAGGACACTAATTAATAGTGTAATTGCACACCAGGCTATTTGGGGTGAAGCAAGCTCTGCCATTCTATCTGGCTGACATTACTAACAAGTTACATGACTTTTCCATAACACAGCTTCCCATCTGCAAAATGGAGTTACAAATATTACCTACTTCATTGAGTTGCTTGGTTTCAGTGAGATAATGTATGTCATGGGCAGCCCTCAGGAGACACACAATAAATGTTGGCTTTTATTGTTATTGTGGGATTCTGGAGAATTGCATGTGAATTTCTTGTAGAGATAAGAAGAATAAATTTCGAAGAACCACTTTCAGGGTGTTTGATTTTTCTACCACCAGTGAAAAATCTGTTTCTGTGCCACAGGCATTCATACTATGAACTCTGAGAAATGCAAAGGTGAAGATTCTAACTTATCCAGGAGCTACTGGGATTTGAAGATTTCCTAGGATACAAGTAGAAAACAAATAGAAAACATAATTTGGAACTATCAAAAATCTATTGGCAGCAATACTGTTTCTGCTAGCCAAGAATGCTAGATAGCTAAACTCTACAGAAATGTCTGAGAAAATGGTTATAATCAGTGGTGCTTTTTTTCTGAGCTTGGTTTTTAGATCTAATGTTATAATAATTGAAGGTTCTTTCTGATACTGTTTTTTTCTTTTTAAGATCTAACAATCCCTAGAAAAGAACCTTTATTTTTTTCTCCTTATTAACTCCTTATTAACTCAAAACTAGTTTCTGGATATCTACCATAGGGCAGTCCTTATGCCTACACTGAAGATTCAAAGATGAATACAACATGGATTTTGCATAATTTACTTGAGAGACACAAGTCTCCCAATATGTATATGTATATGTATATGTATATGTATATGTATATATATATATATATAAAATAGTATTGATACAATAGTTTGTATATAAATAGTATTGATACATACAATATATAAATAGTATTGATACAATAGTTTGGTTAACCTAACTTTTAGAGGAAATTCAACATGTCCCTTCTACCCCACCATGCCAATTCTAAGGAGAACTAGGTCTAACATAATGGAATCTTTGGAGATGTACTTTCAAACTACAACTCTTTGAGTCCCAGGATGTGAAAGAGTTAAGACATGACAAATGTTTCTTCCTACTGGTAATAAGATACTCCTTCCTTAAATAGATCCAAAAGTGATCAGGAAGGATCCCATGGCAAAGAGACCAATGTCTTGAGCTACTTAAGGAATACCCAGGATCCTTGTCCCTATTCTTGATCCATCACAGATCACCAGAAGGGCTTGCAGGCAGAGCTGTAACTAGTAACTATGTATTTACTCATGGGTTTGCCTCTGAGCATTGACGCCTTAAGGAATAAGGAATTAGCTGGGTTAGATTTCTGTCTGGGTTAGCTTTCTGGTATAGGTTTTCAGGCTCAATTGCATGTGTGTCCAAGATAGATGTTTAAGAAGCAGGCTCATCCTAGAACCTCTAACATAAAAACATTTACCCTTACCGTGGCCAGAGTAACAGTGGAGAAGTCCTATGTCATTCATTGTGAGAGGGCCTCTTTGGCCCCTGGGATCAAGACTGATTTCCTGAATCTAGAGAAGACTCCTTTCAAAATGGGTTGAGCTCAAGACATGGACGGTACTGCTACCCAGGTTTGTTTTCTTTTCAATCATGTTGTCATCAAGGATTGAGGACTGACCTACTCTGAAATCTTAATCATGGTCATAAATTTAGGCACTTAAAATGTAAGTTTAAGCCAAAAAGGATAGTGAAGTCAATCAACAGGCACATAAAATGACTAAGAGCCCCTACAGCATAGATAGAATTATCATCTTCTTTTGAAATGGAGGAAAAGTCCTATATAATTCTTATAAATCTAAGATCTAACAAGGAAGAAATAAAACTCATTCCCAGAATATTGTCCTCTAGAAATCAGAATTGCTCAAAGGCAGAGGGAAATCAGGTGGCAGATAAGAAAACTTCATAATTTGGTGTCTCAAAAACAGAAAACTGTAAAATTGAAGCATGGAGGGAGTTCACCACAAACTTAGTAAGTAATGAGATCAGTTTAAAATGCTGTTCTTTTTTTTTTAATATTTTTTATTTATTTGACAGAGAGAGATCACAAGTAGGCAGAGAAGCAGGTAGAGAGAGAGGGGGAAGCAGGCTCCCTGCTGAGCAGAGAGCCCGATGTGGGGCTCGATCCCAGGACCCTGAGATCATGACCTGAGCCGAAGGCAGAGGCTTAACCCACTGAGCCACCCAGGGGCCCCTAAAATGCTGTTCTTAATCATGTGGTTAATCCAGGGACTGTGGGAAAAGAGGAAAAAAAGGAAAGGAAAACACCCAAATCTGGCAAACTCTATGCATATATAGTAGCATTTTTGGAATAGCTTTTCCACATTTTGGTTGTTTCCCATAAATAAGGTTCTTCTAGCATAAAACTTAAAACAGCAATAACTGTATGTTTTAGTCTTCATCACTGCTATAGTTCAGATATATACTGATGGTCCTACTACATATCTTTAGTTGGGTTATTTCCATTCTGAGAAAGTTTTCTCAGACTCTCCAAGCTTTTAATATTCCCTCCTTCACTCTTAATTGATGCTGCTCCTTCATTTTTAATTGGAAAATTAGAATCCAAAAGACACTAATATATATGTAATTCTCACATGCGGGAGTGATGCCCGTGCTGAAAAGCCTTTGAAGCCAGGAGTGTGTAAGTGGAAGTTATGAGTGTGCTTACATACCACCCTGGGCTAGTGAAGAGAATGATAAGAAATGAGGGTCAACAGCAATTGCACTACTAGGCATTTATCTAACGGATACAAATATAGTGATTCGAAGGGGCACATGCTCCCCAATGTTTATAGCAGTGATGTCCACAATAGCCAAACTATGGAAAGAGCTGAGCTGTCCATCGACAGATGAATGGATAAAGAAGATGTGGTGTATATCTGCAGTGGAATATTATGCAGCCATCAAAAAATGAAATCTTGTCATTTGCAACCATGTAGATGAAACTAGAGGGTACTATGCTAAGTGAAATAAGTCAATCAGAAAAAGGCAAATATTGGATAATTTCACTCATATGTGGAATTTAAGAAAAACACAGATGAAAACGGGGGAAGGGAGGGAAAAATAAAACAAGATGAAATCAGAGAGGGAGATAAACCATAAGAGACTCTTAACTATAGGAAACATACTAAGGGTTGCTGGAGGGGGAGGTGGATGGGAGGATAGGGTAACTGGGTGATGGCATTAAGGAGGGCACACGATGTAATGAGCACTGGGTATTACATAGGACTGATGAATCACTCTTTCTATATATATCCTGTTGGTTCTGTTTCTCTGGAGAACCCTGACCAATGCACCAATTCCAGATAAAGACAAATAGAATTTTTAGGATGACAGCAAAGGGACATCCCAGGATGATGGTGGTGCAGATGATTTAGAGTACAGCCGATCCAGATAGGAGGAGAACAAAGATCTCCTGAGAGCATACTGCCAAAGGGGAAGAAAGAAATCAATAGCTTCCTTGTTGTGATTGACACAGGAGAGTTAAAATCTCACCTCTGAAATAGAAAGTTAGTGGAGAATGTTTGAGATTGAT